>VXBI01001813.1:20578-193195 GCA_013397375.1 Toxostoma redivivum | reverse complement strand
CTCCCCTCCCCTCCCCTCCCTCCTCCCTTCATTGATGATGGAAGAGATGCCTAAATCTTCAACATCCAAAGTCACTTGGCATAAGTTCTGTGCTTAAACATGTGCATACTCTGGCTTCAGCCTAGTTACTCATCTGGGTGAAACTACAGCCAAGCTCAAGCACCCACTTGTTCTGGAAGTGATTTTTCCCTGTACTCGGCACTGGTGAGGCCACACCATGAGTACTGTGTCCAGTTCCGGGCCCCTCAACTCAGGAAGAACATTGAGGTGCTGGAACAAGTCCAGAAAAGGGCAGTGAAGGCCCTAGAGGGTAAGTAATTCTGTGGAAACCTATGATGAGAAACATGGACATAACTTTTAAGTGAGAGGCATAAGTTTCTTCCCATCCTTTGTGGGAAAAGGCAGTAAGACCTTGGTCCTTTATTTCTTCAACTGGCTTCTGTACCCAGGTGTGTTATGTGTGAAAGAGCAGGTCTTCCTGTCCAGCAGGAAGAGCAAGTTTCAATCAACATGAGATGCAAATGGATGCAAATTATGCATTTATCAACCTCAAACATTTTTCCATGAAAATAAGGCAACACACACACCCTTGGTGTTGCAGGGTGGTTTGCAGCTCAGTCTTCAGTAGATGTGCAGAGCAGAACTTTCTGAATTACTAAGTGCTGCTTGTCTCCAAATGTCTTTGAAGAGTATTATCTTTGATCACTTTTTAGCTGCATCTCATATTTCACAAGTCTGTGAAAGATAGTTTTTTCTGAACCTACGTTATGTAAGTTGCTGTATTTTTGCAATTTATACTTTTTTGCCAAGGAAGATTACCCTCTCAGTAAGCAAGCAATGGTCAATTGATTTCAAGAGCAAATCCTGTTGGTACTTAAGACAGAAATGATTAGACCCCTTGTTATCAAAGTTCCAAGGTCAAGTCATCATCAAATATGACTGATTACATTTTCTAATGGTTTTTCTATGCTCATTAAAGTGCATTCAAATATTCAGAATCACCTCTGATCATGACATTCAAAACCCGCTCTGATGGCTCCTGACAAGCAGAAATGTATTCTCTAATCTTTAACCACATAAACAATAGATAACTGCTTGTAATTGGGTTCAAATTGATTTCAGGTGGCTTCAGAGAAAAGCAATTTCTACAACAGATTAACCTTTTAATTAATGTTTATTAAGGATATTACCAGGTGCAGGAATCCTCCTAAAGCAGAAAATTACACTTCATTGACATTCATTTATGATAAAACAGGTTATCCATTCCCAGGTCATTATTCATGTATTTATCATCATTTCTTGCTTTTCATGAAAATGTGGTAAACTCTAATTAACTATTGTAATACTGTATGTTTTAAATACATTGTTCCATATTGAATGGAGGAATGGGCATATGAAGATGTCCTTTGGCACAGGTTTTTAGAGAAGGAACCAGCACTCTCTACCAAGTGTGACTATGATTGTTCAGCTATAACATCAGCCTTCTCTAAAAGCTTGTGGATACCTCATTCATGAAGAAAACACAAACACATGGAGAACTCTGTCAGAGTTTACATATCATGAAGAACTTCATCCACAGATGAAAGATAGACTGTTCTATTGAGAGGAATGCAACCTGGGCTACAGAGGCATTTCTTTACCATGTTTCTGGTACATTAATGCCTCAGTGATTGAGTGACTGAATGTAAATTGCAAGGAAACTGATTTTCTAGATACATTTCAAAATTTCCAAGTCCTTATAAGGGTTGAGGTGATCCACCTGAGGCTGATGGTGATACTACCTCTGGATACATCACTAACTCTAAATTGAAAAAAAAAAAAAAAGGCCAGTTGTTTTCTGGGTATATCTGTAGTACTGTATTTTAAAAATGTCTGTCATTGGCCATACTGTTCAGCTGCCTGCTTTCCCTGGCTTTGCTTTGGGCAGTTTCAGCTAGTTCTCCCCAAGACACATCTGCCATGGAGAAAGCTGGCCCTGGCTGATATAGATGTACACTAGCACATACCATTTGGCTACGGGGCCAGGATCAGTCCCTGACCCTCTTTCCTCCAATGGTGTAGATAACAACTCCATGGCTATTACAAATTTGCTGCTGCCCAAACATTTCCTGCGGCCTCAGGCCAATCTTTGGATGATGAAATTGACAAACCTTGTTTTCTCAGGAGGTGGATTTTTTTTTATTTTGTTATAATTGTGGAAGAAGTCACCCCCAAGCATTGTACATTGTTTTTCTATCCATGGCTTCAGTTCAGCAAGCTATATACAGAATTCAGGCAATAATTAAAATTTTTTCCTTAAAACTTCTCATTGTTCCACAGTATGCTTACCATTCTGTAAAATTATGGCAATTAAAAATTAAAAATTGGATAAGTCTTTAGTTCTCTTCAATCGTAAAGCTTGTACTTTTCAGTAGAAAGCTTTGTTCAGCTACTGGTGGTGTATGTTTTCCTTTCAGCATTCTTTCTTACCTTCTCAGTTCCAAACACAAATACTCTTTCAAGTGATAACACAAATGTATTTAAAAAAAATACAGGAAAGTTGATACTGGCTTGTGGAGAAGTCCTGGGCATACCTGGGCAAGGACTCCTATCCAGAAATGGAAGAACTTGGTCATTATCTGGCTGGAGCATTTCTTCTAGAAGGCAAGGGCTTTTCCACCAGGAGAATCAGCCTGAGTTTGGAACATTAGAAGTCACATCAGAAGATGCTTGGGGCAGCTGACAATATTCTTCACATCTCTTTGTGACTGATAACTACTTAGAAGCCTCCCAGCAAGTGCTACCTTTTCACTGTTATCTCGGCAGGGGTATCCCATAAACTTCACTGAATATGCATTACTGGATGGATATCAAGCATACAGACAAGCTAATCAGAAACCAGAACAGGCCATAGAACCTTTCAAGGATCTCCTACAAGTGTCTTAGAAGTTCAGGCAGAGGACATCCCATTTTAGGTGTTATGTGCAATTTATATAGAATTATATATGTATCTTCCTAAATTTCAGTACTTGGGTATATCTATTTACTAGAACGATTTTCATACTGCAATAAACTGTAAGGGGTCTGGTAGCATTTTTGTACTTGTTTTAAATAGGCTTTCTGAGGCTACAAAATTCTATCAACTTCCTAAAGAGTCCTATTTTCAACCAGCTTAAAATTAAATTCCTCCTACCATTTCCATTCATTTCCTTTGATTCTTGAAAGTTTGATGATTTTTTTAGCTATCCCAGAAATATGGAGTTCATTTTCATCCATTAAAACACAAAGGAGAGTTATTTTTCTCTTTGTTAAACTTATCTGAACTGCAACAAGAGCAAAGTGAACTCCTCTGCAAGACTTACACAGTACCACTTAAATAGCACAAAGCAAAAACGTCTATGAAGCTGTATTATGAGGCTCTGCTTAAAAATATGCTGCTTCCTGATTAATATAATTCAACTGTAATGCATGAATAAATTGTAATTTAGATGATTGCACGCATGTACTATCATATCAAAGCTAAAATGAGATACTTGGATAATCATAGCTTTCTCTTTTTTTGTCTTTTTTTTTTTTCCCTCTTCACATCTTTCTCCCTTCTAACAAGGGGATTTGTATGACACACCTTATTGTAAGATTGTCCACAGAGATAGGGCTGGTTACAAGGCAGAACACTGACAAATCAGTGACGGGGGGAAGGACTACATGAGCATATGTGCAAATGGCTTTTTGGACAACCAGAAGCATGTTAAAACCTGTTAAGCAAAAAGAGAAAGGGAAAGTAAACTGCTGTTGTTAAGGCACCATCCTGGGACAGAAAAGAGCTGCATTCAAGTTCCTTCTGTACAAGAAAATTCCTCTGACTCATCAGGCACACGCTTTCTGTGATGGCTTGTGAGACAGCAGCTCCAGGGAGAACTGAAGTAACACATCCAGGCTTTGAGGATCTGTGAACTTGCTTGGATACCTTTGCAAGGTCCAAGTACATTG
Source organism: Toxostoma redivivum (assembly GCA_013397375.1). Taxonomy (NCBI): domain Eukaryota; kingdom Metazoa; phylum Chordata; class Aves; order Passeriformes; family Mimidae; genus Toxostoma; species Toxostoma redivivum. The sequence goes on along the minus strand of VXBI01001813.1, from coordinate 189,226 downwards.
CAGTGTCCTGGAACCAAGCTCACAGATTGTCCATCCTTTACTGCTCTTGTTCCAAAGAATCAGAAGTTATTTGGACATCAGAGCCTGGCAGTGCTGCAGGTGATCAAACAGGACTTGGTGCAGGGCTGAACCATGAACAGGTACCAGAGATATAAGCACATGAACCCTGTAGCTGATGAGTCTTTTCACTAAGGGAGAAGTGACATAAAGAACTGGTGAAGTTCAATTACTTAATGGAAACTTCCAATGTCATTCTGTTTTTCAAGCACAGGATCTGTAGTTCTCAGATAACAATATTGATTGTACAGGGAAAAAAACATCATAAGCCTAAACTGATGCTCTTTATACATTTATTTTGGAATAGCTGTTAACTGCTTGGTTATCAAATTGTTGAGAAGGCAGCAAGAAACATGATGATTATGGGTAGGTTACAACATAGCAGGTAGCGTTGGGATGGCTCTTGGCTTGGCCAGATTGTAGATATTTCAGCTGAAGAAGTTGTTGACGTAGGAAATCACTGTGGGGAAAATGTCTTTCATTTAGTTAAATGTCATTACATTTTTCATGATATTATAGCAAATACTCCAGTTGTATGTGCATAGTGCATATTATATCTTGTGGTTTGCCAGGCACTCTAGACATGGTATCATTACAGAGAGAACCACAAAAATGCTTTAGATTCTTTGGAAAACTGAAGAGGAGAAAAAAACCTCAAGAGATCCAAGAAGGGGGAAAAAAGAGATAAAGAGAGAATAGGCGGTTTGTTATCCATCCTGTTCTTGGAAACTGAACCAATGGGGATAAGACAACAAGAGTGGGTATTTACAAAGCACAATAAAAGGCCTCTGTGCAGCCATGTCTGTGCAGAGCAGATGAGCAGCGGAGTTCTGGGAAGAATTACATAAGGCGTCTTGTGTACACGTGCCTGTGAACACAGAAACCCTCATTTGCACACATACCCACACTGCTTGCCCAGATGATGCCCCTCTTCACATAAAAAACCTCTCAGTCTCAGTCAAGAAACCCCACAAACGCTTCAGAAGCAACACATGAAAAGTCTTGTTTCCCATAGTGCCAAACCACCCGAGTCATAAGCAGCCTGAGAGCAGGACTGTGAGCAACTTTTCTCAGAAACAAGGCTATTTAGGCTGGCTTCAGCTCAAGAGAACCAAGAATAATTATACACAGACATTTAACTGGATGTTGTGGACTTGATAGACTAGAAGAAAGGCAGCTTACATGCCCATCTATTCAAGAGTACTGTAAATTAGAGAATCTGCTAGAAAGATGCTTTCAGATGGGTTTGTTGTTTGTGTCCATAGCAGCTTGCCATGTGTCACATCTGCTCTTCACACAGCTTCCAAAATCTCAGTGCTGTTCTTGTGTCCAAGGAATAACTAGACTTCACCTTCTCTGAGAGCTAAATGTCAACAATTAGAACTACCTGGACACCCCAAAGCTCTTGCACTCTCATCTCCTCTCATATTCCTTCTGTCCAGCCTTTAATTATTCTGCTGTGCTGACTACCTAGCAAAATAATTCCTTCATCTCAACCTTTAGCCTTAAATCTGATATGTGGCTATTGCTGAATATGCCATTCCAAAGGTGCCCTGTTACACACCCATTTTTTTCTTCCTCCTTTGTACAAGCTTCCACATCTTTAACTGTTTCCTTGACAGATGCAATGATCTAAAACAGTTCTAAACAGTCCTAAAACAATTCTTGGTTTTCTTTAAGCTTTTACAATATTTTCCTATTTTTTCCCTCCTGAGCTCTCAGAAATAGGTGATCAGAGATGTGTGATGAGATGATGCTAAAAAATCCTGCTTTTTCCCACTCTGTGTGACCCATAAACTTTCTACTAGGCCCTCATGTCTTTAGATGTCTTTAGCAACAGAAATTCTTTGCCATATTGCATTCAGATGAATCCATCTCCTATCTCTGATAACATCTACATAGGACAAAACCCAAATCTCCATCCACACCAAACTCTTTCCACATGCATAACACCCCATCTGTGATGCAAAAGGAAATGAGAAGGACATGAGCTGTTTCTGTTGGCACCCCCAAGATCACTGACATCTGCACTGTCTAATGAGATGTGAGTCTCAGCTCCCTCCAACTTCAGCATTTCCCAGCATGATACCCTGTTCATCCAGGAGTTAATAGGTTTGTCTACTCATTAGTTAGGATCAGAGTTAGAGAGCTGCTTATATTGCGAGTTGGCTACCACCTCTTGTCTACATAATTCTTCTGTGTTGTAGCCCTTGGCCCCTTTCACAGCCCAGAAATGTACCTCTGGTCCAGAAGTAAAGGTGTTTTTAAAGTGCCTCCTCTAAGCTGCCAGGGCTGAGTGTAACAGGCCAGCATGATGTTCTTGGAAAATAACAGTGAACTTGTAAAACACCGCCAGACCATAGCTGGAGATTTGAGCTAAGTATTTAGCTTTTGGATATAAATGGGCATCTTTGTCTTACATGGAGAGTTTTCCATAAGAACTACAAATTTTCACCTCAGTGTCGTAGCAACCTCCCAAAGCATAGCCTAGGCAGTAAAAACACTGCAGAAACATTTGCAGAGTAACCTAACCAGGTAGACCTCACCTGGGCAGCTGTAGGTATCTAAAACAAAATCAGTTTTCTTCATAGTCAGTAGAGGACAACATGCACTTATAGGGTGCAAAATATGTGGCATGAGGCAAATTTTGTTTTACAATAATCTATTTCTCTCAGAGACCTGTAGAAGAGTGACAAAATTACCAACTCAGATTAGAAGAGGGAGGCAAAGAAGATGCTGGTGTGGCACAGTAGAGTGTGCCACTTTCTGTAAATGAGTTCCAAGGCCCTCCACATGCTTAGCTATTATCCAGGCCATGAGTAATTGTCCTGGCTACTTTCCCAGGCTCTTGCTGTGGGTGGTCTTGCCCCACAGCATGGATGGCAGATCACAGTGTCCCCCAGCCAGCTGTGCTGGGAGCATGGGGTCACAGGGCAGGAGGAAACGCCCAGTGCAGCACTATGGAATGGTGCTGGGCTGCATCCTCCTTGCCTGGGTGCTGGGGCAGGAGCCACCAGAGCTAACATCCCCTCCACAGAGGGCAATTCACACAGAGTTTTACTTTGTATATGAAGCCAAAAAAATCAGACTCACTGTGCTGCAAACTGCTTCAGGCACTTTCTGTCTTTCAGTTACCTTCTCTGGAGGATATTCTAAGATAAGGAAAAGAAGTATCGCTAGCCAGATCATTTCTGCACACTGAGTGCAGTGTGGGCCTGACACACAGATGCCCAGGTCTTGTACATTAACTGACAGCTAGCTGCAGCCAACACAAACCCCATGTGCTGTTTGGACTTTGTTTTTTAACACACAGGCTGGAGAGAGGATTTCAGTCACTTGCCTGGAGCTTGACTTTAAGGAGCAGCTGCAGGAAGAATGAAGAGACTGTACCATAAAAAATCAGCCAAAGCCAACAGCACAAAACCAAAACACAGGATATGGGTACTGCACTTGAGAATGCTAAACCAGGGGAAACAACTCATTGAAAAATCAAACAGCGAGATACCTTTAGAAATAGTAGCTTTTAGTTTGATCATTTCTCTAATGTACATCACAGGTGCTTCAACCAATTGTTTTCTCTGCTATATGTCCTGCACCCCAACAGGTTGAGCAGAGCAGGCAGCATTTGGCCAGGCAGGAATGATTAACCAGGTGACTTCAGCTGCAAGGGCTGACATCTGACAGTAAGAAAAACAGATGTGGAAGAAAGAGCCTAGTGTTCTCAATCTAAAATACTGGCTCTGTTCTTCCTGGGGTGAGCAGTTAAAAAAATCAGAAGCAAAAGTACGCATGCTAAAGCTAATTTCACGGCTGAGAAGGGTCAGATAGCAGGACCTCAACCCTAGGCAAAGGTCTTCCCCTGAAGATTTTTGATAGACAGAGGCTTGTCATTCGGTTTCCTGCTCCACTGGCTTCCTTTCTCCATCAATTTCCCTGATACCATGAGTGTCTGAGGGCTGTGCTCATGTCTGAGTGCACCAAAGGACTACAAGGCTGATGGTGAACAGAGCTGCTGCAAGCATGCAAATTCCTTCCTTAGAGGAACACAAGCCAGAGATCGGGATAAAATTTAGACTTTCTGAAGGCAAGTAGCCCTATCTTCCTTAATCCAGCTTCCCAGCTCAGACCCTTACAAAAAATGCCACAGGTTTTTTATTTTCTATTACACTGGTAATTAGGACTTGACAACTGGAGCCATTTCTCTGCAATAAAACATTTGTGAACAGGCCATAGTGAGTGTTCTTTGTCTTTAAGTCATTAAGGGTTAGCTTACATTGGCTTCAAAATGAAAATAGATGCAGGAACTTCACCAATTTCGTATAGACACTTGCTGCAGGGAATTTTTAGGTGTGCTTTCAGATTATAACAGAATTTGTTTTTATGTTACAGGTTTTAATGTTACATACATGTTTTGGGACTAGCTGAATATCAGTATTTTCAGTAAACAAGGGAATTGGTCTCCACATTAGGGAAATTACCATTCAGTATTCATTCTCATGCTATAAATCTTACCCAGCCAGGAAAGAGATATTATTTCAAGTTACACAAATGGCAGATGAACTTTAAAAGTCAAATATTAAATTTGCTCAGTTCTAACAGGTTAAATGAGCACTTACTAATTTTTTCTTAGTTAAACCGACTTTTTATTTACTTACTTTGTATTCTCTACCATGTTTGATTCTTGCTCCTGCTAAATCTACTTGCCCATTCATACCTTTCCATCTTGTACGTGTTGTTTTGGACTTGACTATGACTGGGACAGAAAAATCTTAAGCTTTTCCAAAAAGCAAAGATAAGATGTTGAAAAACAACAGTATGGATGAGCTCTAATTCTGAGACTGTTTCAAGCCAACAGGCCAGTCATTTACTACCTGAAAGTGGGAACAAAATATTTCTTGATTCAAAGAGCACTAGGAATTGTTGCATCAGATGTATTTCAAAAACATGTTCTAACCTGAGGTAGAGTTTTATATTAGACAGAGAAATTTATAAGATGCATGGTATATTTTATACAGAAGCTGAAGGTAAATCATATTCTTTTTATTTAAAGGTCACACCACTTCTCTTTCACCTTTCAAAGTGCAGGCGTTTTTATTTTTGCATGCTTAGTCTTCAATATAAATGGGGAATATATAACACATCAGCATTTTTTGAGACTGATGACTGAAACATGTAGCCAGCAATCTTGGCCAGCATTTAGCCGAACATGAGCTTTTCACACAATGTGGTACCTAAAGGATCTAATTTTGTCTTTGAGTGTATAAGCTAGGGGAAGTGATGCAAAAGTGGGGAAGCAGTATTAAGGAGTTTTATAGTGCTAGAGAGACGTTTACAAATTCTATTCAGTTTTGGTACACGTATTTAAAAAAAAAGATCGTGAAACTAGAGAAAGGAGCCGATGTTCTGTATAACAGTTATGATGAGGGTCATCTCATCTGATTTCAGCCACCAAAGAGCTGGGTACCTAGTCCAAAATAGAAGTGCAATCCATGGAGGTAGATAGATGTCTCCAGAGAATGATTCATCTCACTCTAAGAGAGGTGTCTAAAACAAGTTGGATGAGTCTTCTGAATGAGTCATCTCTCCTCATTGACTGCAGAAGGACTGGAGAAAACTACCTTAGGCTAGATGTTTCTCATGTTTAGGTAGCAGAAGATACATCTCATCCCAAGTAACTACACTTTCCTCCCTTGCATCTGATTTAACCGAAAGGAGTTGGAAGTTGATTTGATTATACATAACACCTTGAGGAGATAGGAGTGTTTGGCAAAATCTTAATGAAAGGCATGGTGGGTTATCCCTCATGTGAAAAGCCCAGACTAAGGGATGTGCTGTAACTCTACAGCAAAATAAATCTGAAGGTGTTACAGGATACATTAGCATAATCACAAACCCCAGATTATGGAGATCAGACCAGATGTCTGAAGTAGCCCATCCCAGTTTTTAGCTGTCTCATGTCTAGTGGTATTCTGTGTATAAGATGATACCCCTCCGAGTAATGAGTATAGGCAAAGCATAAAGTAAATGAGGAGACAATTTATCAAAAGAAAAATCTATGTCTCCAATAAAACTTTATTGGGGGGGGTGTTTCCTGGACACAAAAATAGGTGTTTGCTTCTCAGTGATGGTTATTTTAAAATACTCTTGCTTTATTGCACAATTCTAGTCCTATGTCCTAAGAGGAAAGAAGACTCACCTGAGCTTAAAGATGGTTTTAGATTAGTTTCTCTGGTCTGATAGTTAACACCAATTGGTGCAGTTAATGATAACCAGTCACTGCTGAAGCAAATTAATTATATGAGGGCAGCTAATCATTATTCACGAATAATTTTGGGTTGTAAATCTACAGATGTCATGTCCCTCAGTGAAAGTGTATTTTTAGCTGTGGAGCACATTGGCCTTTCTTGTCTCTGTTTGCTCTGAAATTAACATTAATCAACTTTTGGCTCGGTGCATGCAGTATCACCCCAACCAGCTAATTACAGCAAATTTCTAGAATAAAGACCGAAAAAAAGGTCAAGTTTAAAACTCTTTGCTTTCAACCTTCAGTGTTTGGTCATTCATTTCTTTTGGTATTGTATCTAGTACTCATTAGTCACGTTGAAAGTCAAGGATGTGCGTGCCTGGAAATGTGTCATTTTCCCTAGCACATCAATCACTTAATACAAGCTATTACCTCTCCCTAAGCACCTGGCCTCTCATAAAAATAATAAAACATAGGCTGTCTGAAAAATGCTCTACGAGGCAGGATAATCATCCCAGAACTCTTCCATGGACTGACAACTTTTGCAGTACTTGCAACTTTCCATTATGTTGTTGAGGAAAGATATATTTAGCTGCTATATTACCAGCAAATTATATGGAAAAGAGCAAAATTATTTCAAATTATTACCACATAGAAACCATCAAAATAGTTACAAACAGATGCAAACAAACCTACATATCTTTTTCCATTCTACAGGTTTAGAGAAGGAGATGAAGCCTCAGTGGTAGAAGACTTAATTTAGCCACAAGATGCCAGATACTGTGGCTCCAAAGACCCCAGTGGAGCCACAAAATATGGCTGTGAAGTTTGATATAAATTACAAATGTTTATTTTAGCAAAACTGACAAAAAGCACTATACTTACCCCATCCCCTCTCCCAAAAAAACCTAAGCCCAGGAAAAAAAACCCAACAAAAAAGAAGTTTGTTACATCCTCATGGAAAATCTCACTTCCCCTCCCAGACAACTGCTGCAGCTGAAGGATGCTGTTGGCCCGTTGTTCATGATATATGCTGCAGTTTGTTTCTTTCCCCCAATTTTAGTAAGTGACTACAGTGCAAATTGATGTTAGGCAAAGGTTTCCAGCTCTGGTTCCTCTGCCAGCATGTATTTGCAGAAGTTAATGTCTGGAACAGCACTGCTCTTCCCCACATTTATAGGAAGTGCATTTCCTACTCCAGAAAGGAGCTCTTGGCCATTGCAGGAGTTCTTGGCCATTGGGTCAGTCCAAATGTGAGCAGGACAGCAGCATACACAGTAAAGCCTGCTCCTTCTCCAGAATTTCTAACATAGAATTGACGTCTACCTCACCTTTGCACCATTCCTGGACTCCACAGGCTGTTCAGCAAGCTTTTCCTCCACTCTGACATGTATCTAATGACACAGGTCAAGAACCTGAGCATTGCAGGCTAGTTTGGATAATAACTACTTCCCTGTCTCTGCCATTGGGTTAATAGCTGTTCCTTATATTCAATTTTATGTCTCAGAAATCCTCCAGTGGCCCACATGTTATATTGCAAAAGCCATCCCCCATTTTCAGGATAAACAGAGGCAGCTCAACCCCCTTTTTTGAGAAGAAAACTCAGTTATGTTGTATTTAGCTGTAAGAAGCTCTCTGTCAGGTGCTCTCAGAGTCACACTTGTACCAGGCTCCCCACTGCCTCCACCACAGCCAGGTGTGCCAAAGGCACTGAACCTTGCAGGCAAATGGCCAGTCAGCTCCAACAAAGCACAAATTCCCCTCCAGGTCTCTGTCTTTAAACAATAGACAGACCATCCATGATGAACTTTGTTCCTCAGACCTTCACCACATCCCTTCCTCACAGGAATTTGTGACAACTCTGGGTGCCGCACAGTAAATTTTCGTCGTGGCAAACCAGCATGTGAGAAGACAAAGAAGTTCATAGCCTCACCCACTCAGTGGGATGCGTGACTCAGACAGCGATAACTGGTGAATCATCTAATAGTCACCCGGAGTGCTTTTTGCATGAGCTCCTGCAGGGAGAACCTTCTGATAGTAGATAGGTGGTTCTTCACTTTCTGTGTCACTACTGAAAGCCAGCTAATGACACCACCTGGCACAGAAGGAAGGGGGAGGCTGACTGCTCAGTTTTCAGCTTTGTTACTCAACTGAGACAGCAGTCATTACAGAAGTTCTCAAATTATTACTTCTCTGAAGAATGACATTTTTGACATGACCTTTTATCTCAGATTTATTAATAATCATTGCTTCCATACTATTTGAAAATTCATCTGGTAGGGACAATGTAGATTCTTGATTAGTAATGTCACATAATATGATATGTGCATAATGCCCATAACACTAAGCTAAAAGAACATAAATTTATGAGTATTAAGATAATTGATAATTATACCAAATACATGTAGGAAAAATAAGTGAATATGAAATGTATTTCTAAAAATTATTAAAATTTAGGACATTTTTTCTTCCCATTCTTCAGCATTCAAGAATGCAACAGGTATCTCATGATCAAAACTGACTTGTCCATCTCTTAGGAGCACCAGCCATTTGATTCCCAATAGTGATTTTTTGGGGGGGCCCAGAAAAAAACTAACAAAATTTTTAAATATTCATCCTATCTATTTGCATTGTTCTTCTATTAAAATATTATAACAGATCTGCAGAAATAAATATCTTTCTTTGCCATGTCTTCCTTCAACATGGAGCTGCCAGGTTGCTTAATTCCATGTATTTAGCTCTGCCATATCCTTGCCACTTACACAATGAAACATACTTACCAGACATTTGCAACATTATTTGGACTAGAGCACCTGTTTGTGATTTCCTTAAGTGACGAGAATATCTATTCTCAAACACACCGTTTTGCCTCATCTTTCCTGGATAAACGTCAGTTCATCTCCATCTAAATAACTCTTTGCTGATGATGCCTTACCTTGCCTGCACCTCATTACAATGTATGTCATTCATTTCAGATCTAAATTTATCCCTCCTGCTCACAGACATCATATTATCTGACTGCAAACTACTGAAATCAGAAATGCTGAGCCCTAAAGTCTGAGGTTATGGAAAATTTAGTTCATGTTAAGAATAATCCCATATAATTAAAGCTTTCTCTGTTATTTTAGTCATGTTCCTCGTTTAAAGTGTCAGCTAAACATTCCACAGGTCAGCGTCAAAAACTATTAGAATTTGGCAGTTTCTGAAAGCAGGATGGGCCACAAATTGTCCCACTAAGTAAAACATACTGGATGGTTTACAGTAATGAGATACCAAGTTTATTTCTAGGTCACTCACCTCAAATACACTCTGGTTGCCAGTTCCTGAAACTCAAACAATTGCAATCCAACTGTGCTCTATGTGCATCCAAAGGTAAACAATTTGGTCACTTTACTCTGTGACCAAGGTTTGAATGATCATGTAAGTGGAAACTCAGCATCATTTCTGTAAGAGATAAAGATATTTTAACAGAGGTCATAGTTTTTAGAACTGTGGGGTAGACTGTGATTGCACAGAGACTGAATGGTATTGCAGTAGACGATCCATTCATCCTGTTGCTTATGGTCTGTTATTCCTTTCTTTTGTGAACCTGGACTGAAAAAGAAACTATTGTAACCTTAGTTTCCTTTCCCCATTCTTTTGTCTTTCCCATCTTTTTCTGTTGGGCAAACCATCTCTGCGTTGAAGACTTCTGTGGTTGCACTGACTCCAAGTAGTTGCCTGAGATGAGCTTTGGGCCCATGCCCTAACAAGTGGAGTAAGGCAGATCTGTAATTTTTCTACTGGCATAAAAGCATTTGAACGGACAAAACTGCACATGCTGGGAAGCGAAACTTTGCAAATGCAAGTACAGTTTAATTAAAGCTGTAAAGGGGCCTGAAGGAGAAAAAATAACATATTATTAGCAGCTTGAATCTGTAGCTGGCCTTAGGTCTGTACGACAAGTCAGCTGCACTTTTGGTGTGAAAAGGAAGCTGGCCAGTGGCCCTTACCCAGCTCAGCTACAGTCTTGCAAAACACACCCTTTCTCATGCCTCACATCCTTGTGGCACATCTAGCATTAAAAATCTCCCAGTAATACTGTGCCTCTGGCCTATATAAAATGAGAGAAATTCAAGTCTAAACTTGCTTGCTCTTGCTTTTGGAGGTAACAAATTAACATTGCTGTGCTAATAGAAATTCTGCTATACAACCACAAGGAGAAAGCCTACCACTTCTGAGCAACAAGCATTTTTCCCCTTTATCTGTATAATTACAGCTTTTTTCTGATCATTACCAGGTGCAGAATCTATCAGCTGCTTCCATTGGTGTACTATGATGACAAAATTTTGTCCCTATCACAGATATTCAAAAGACTGTAAGAACATTTTGGACCCTGTTGCAAAGTTAAGAACATAAGCTGGAGTCTGACTAATCTCTACTAACACTGCTGGAAAGTTTTGGGATGTTAAACACGTTGCTTAATGAAAGAACCAACAGCTGATGAGAATCTACTCAATCTTTTCTATATTCCCTGAATCAACTGAATAGCACAGGTCAGACCTAGCACTTGAAAAACCCCAAAATTTGCAATAATGATTGGAAAGAAAGCTGGAACTGCAATGGTCATCAAAGAATAGCTCCAGCTTTTTGGCCTCTCTGCTCCAAACTCATCTACTTCCATCCTTTTCTCTGAGTAGTCTTAATGTAATTTAAGAATATAATTGAAGAGAATGATACTTACAATTGCCTAACTTGAAAGTGGGGCAATTACCTGGGTTTTTTTCTCACTGATCATCTAGAATGAGAGAAGATGGGGAGGATTGCAAAAGGAAGTGGCCTTTTAGAAAAGGGTATTTGAAAAGAAATCAATCTGCTTTATTGCAGACTGAAAACAGAACTAGAAAGGGCAAAATAAGCCTTTTATAGGATGCATAAGTTCCATGTGTACTTGTATAAATTAAGCCACTTAATACATTCATGAGTTCTTCATACACATTCCATAAAAGACATTCTCCTAGTAAAGATTTCTTAGGAAGAACCAAATGGCCACAGAAGTTCACACCTCAGCTGGATCACAAACCTGTGGGGTGGAAAGAATGGCTACCAGGTGGCATTTCCAGCTCCAAAGGCAGAGGGTAAAGACCATAAAGATCAGGGTAACCTCTTGTCTTGTTAGCCACTAAGGGGGACCACATAATGCTTGCTAATTAATATTATAGTCAGACAGAAATGTAGAACTGGGGAGCTGCATCTGTGCTCACCAGGCAGTAGTGATAAGACCAGACTGTTCCCAGATAAAAAGAAGAGAGTTGATGAGAGGTGAGCCATGCTGTGCCACTTGATCTGGCCAGAGAACAGGCCCTAGTCCCATGGAATTTTTTAGCACAGGCATAACCCAAAGATTTCAGGTAGAGTCCCTGGGGAATTGTGGGTCCTTCTTACGTCTCTGATGCCTTTTCTTCCACTTTGTGGTACTTTGCTCACTGTAGCTGTTCTAAGTCAGATCATACAGGCTGTTTCCAGATGAAGGACTGTGTGCTGAGGTTTTGCTCAGGTGTAGCTCTACAGGGCTCCCACATGTTTTCAACTTTTTGGGATCTCCCTCTCTGTAGGTCACAACAATAGTAGTCAACTGATCTATTAAACTAAAGTTCCATTTACACACATTCAGAAATAGCCTGAGGTCTGAAAACAGTGTTTATAGGATGGAGCACAAAAAATTAATACACCCAGGTATATGGAGAAAACCTTATATACCTTATCGAGGTATATGGAGAAAATCAGCACATCTCACTTTGTGACATTGCTTGGACTCTGATCATTAGGATGATTCTGCACTGGTTTCCCCCCAAAACTGAGTGTAATTTCTCAAACAGAAAGTGCAGTATATACCAGTATGTGTTACATGGATATGGCTAAAACACCTGTGGCTCTAGAGCTAGCGCATAGCATGGACTGTGCACTGTGAACATTAGTCAATTTATGAGCTCACTCCTGAGATCTCCAAAGAGAGCACTGATGAAGTACAAATAGTAAGAAGTTTAAGAGTTACAAGGGAAAGGAAATGGTGAGGAACTAATAGAAAAATCACAATTATCATGGAAAAGGGAGGGAAACAAGAGAAGAGTGATGCAGAGCAAAAACTCCTTTGTTTCTAAATGAGTGCAAATTTTCCCACCAAATAGTTTCCTGTTTACTTGTTGCTATGAGGTTCAGTTAATGGGAAATACAATCCACTAGATGATGGAGAATAGGTTTTGTCAAACAACTTTCAGGTCAGAAAAACAGGTATGGAAGGAACTTCAGAGTTCATACCCTCACTGAGGCATTGTTTAGTTGGTGAAGGTAAAATAGAGTAGACCATAATGTGCTTGACTTAGCACAACACTCTTTAAAGAGCAGCACTGCACAATAGCTGGCTCTAAATTTAAAGTTGGCCTTGTTTTGAGTGCAGGTTAGTATAGATGATCTCCAGAGATCTCTTCCAAGCTAAATTATTCTATGGTAATATGAACAAAATTATGATAAATGGGCAAAGAAATAGTGGAGGGAAAATCTGAAGCAATCTTGAGTAGAGATGGATGCTGGTCATTGAATAAATGTTCCTGCAGAGGTGGATGACAGATAAAATGTTCTGCAGCATTCTGACAATAATCTAAGGTCTAATACAGAACTGCTTTCGGCAAAGTTTGTAGATGACATTGGTGGGAGAGCTACAAAAATTATTCAAGGACTGGAGAAAGTGCCTCATAGTAAAAGTCTTAGCAAGATCTACCTGTTGAGCTTCTCTAAAAGTAGACTGAGAGGTGATTTTGTAGGTGTGTAAGCACATTTACAAGAAAATACCAGATAGAGAACTTGTAAGCAGAGAAAGGCAGAATGAGAATGAGAGTCTGCAATCTGAAATCAGGCCAATCATACCTATGAGACAGAACTTCTACAGTTCTTTCTTTTTGCCAGGAAAGGTAGAGGCAAAAAATATAATGAATAGTGAGGGCAATGATTACTTCTCTCTTCTGTGTGATGATACTAAAAGTTAACAGGTTCAAAAGAACATATGGGAAAACTGTAATGACCCATGATTTTTCACTATGATTACTGGCCTTACAAATGAATTTACATTTACCCTGATGCTCTGCTCTTTTGCTTATTTCTGGTCTTTATTTTAGGGGTTTTTGTTCCCATCAAACACCTTACTTGTCAAGTCCATCATGATGCTGGGACTGAACTCCTGAGTGGAGATAGTCTTGTAACTGTACAAGAAGGTGAGTGCTACTTAGAGCACAAAACAGTGATGTAAGAGGCCTTTGCTTTGCCTCTGCTTTCCTTAGTTACTTTGGATAGGTCACTTGGGTGTAAATTCTCAGAGGTACTCAGGTGGCTGAATTCCTTCTCAAGCCAAGGATTGTTTTAATGGAAACCAAGTGTCTCTCTAGCTTTAAGCAGTTGGGTTTGAGACCTCTGTACAGCAGCACACCTCTACTTCAGACACTTCCAAGGAAGCAGTACTGCAATACTATTGTACCATCTCCAGTAAGCAGACTATCTATGGCATACTTTTTTGGTTGTGTTGGTCACTTGGTCATACTAAGGTACAAATATATATGCGCCACATGTTTAAAATCATAACCTGCTTCCAGCAATTTCCTCTATCTGTATTTTTTTAAATAAAATAATAATATGAAAATTCTCTCAAAGTAAAACAGCAGCATTTAATTAGGACTGTAATATTGTCCTGGCATTTCTTACAGGGTGTCACCCGTTGTTCAGGTCAAAAGTCATGGAAATATCAACATACAAACCATAGTTTTATCTCCATTGTTTTGAACCTCAAATAATCTCTATTTTTTCACTGTAGTGTGAATTGGCAGGCTTGATTATGTTCTTTCAACGTCAAGCATCAGATAGGATAATTTTCATACCAGAGCCAGATTTTTAAAACCAGCTTTATTCCAAACTAGAGGGAAACATCAATGAGATACTTATGGTGGAGAGTCAGAGCACTGCTGTCAGGCACCTGACTTCCATGTCAGGTATACAGCATCGCTGACATCCCTGTGGTTCAGCTGGGAAAAAAGTCCCCACTCTTTCAAATATGGTTAAAAACACATTGGGAATTTTGTGAGAATTCAATGCCTTACATGTTTTGCCCTGACAATATTTCAGCAAGGATTTGACCTACTTTGCTCACATGTTTTTTAATCAATATGGATCAGAAATCCATTCAAAAAGTACTTTAAACAGCTATCTTTAACACATTATATTTGATCATATATATATATATATAATATGTATACACACACGTATATATGCGATATCCGAATTACAAAGTGTTGACATAACAATTAAGTGGCATGAGTTTTTGTGGGGGAATCACAGTATTCATGAGTGGTAAAACCAGCAATGATTCATAAAAATTATCCCAGAAAAGTACAAAGTTAGGGGGCAGTAGATGCAAATTTCAAAATCTTTGCCCATGCTAGCAACCTGTTACTTCTCCAAGTATTCCCAGTGGTTTCAGCATGAGTCAGAGCTTGTCAAACTAATCATTCATGCACAAAAGCAGCTTCCTACACCAATTGCCACAGTATATTCTACTGGTTTAAAACTCTTGCGTTACAAGTCCTTTCAGGACAAATGAGTCCTGAGAGGACTCAGTGCTGGCCTGTAACACAAGTTAAAAAAGATCTGGGTCATGAGGCATTGTGTATAGCTTGTAAGACATCAGGTGCGTTTCTCCAGCTCTCCTTAGACTGCTTCATGTTTCCTTCCAGTGTTCCTTAAGAGCTGTCTGAGTCTTGGGTTTGGACTCTGTGGAAGGGTTTCCACATTCCCATCTTGCAAGCTCCACTTCCAAAATGTAATCCTGCTGCTTGGGACCCATAGGCAGCACAACTCATGGCTGAGCCGACTTTCTGCAGATGCTGAAAATGCTCCTTCTAAGAGACATTATAACTCCTCACACAGACCAAGTCTGCAGACATCCATCCTCAAGGAATGTTGAGAATGCAGTATCAGAACAGCTGCACCTGGCCAGACAAAGAGTGAATTTGGCAAACATCTTCTGAGAATAGCCAGTGGTGGACATTAGGAGAAAGAATAAACAAACTGCTTCAAAATAGAAAGCCTCTCCACATCAGTCTGTATATGAAATTTCTCAGCCAAAGATTGCATCTGGATCATCTCTTAAGTGTTGAAATGAGATTGAAGACATACATAATCCAAATAGGAAAGTAGTCTGCTGATACCTTTCCTCTCGTGTTTTATCTGCTCACACAGCTTTGAATTTCATTGCACAGCCTTTTCATCCTCACAACAAGGAAACATGCAATGATCTCTAACACAACTCCAGGATGAAACAAATTCAGCTTTCCCAGATCACCCATTCATTTACCCGAACAAAAACCTCTACACATGTTCTTTTAAGACAGGGATCACACTGTGTTACTGTTTGAAGATGGTGAGTTTGACCATCTCAGTTCTTATAGAACTTCTCTGAGTTTCTCTGGAAGCTGACTATGTCAGTGACATATAAGAATAAGATCTTTAAAATCAAGATATATATCTATATCTGTATCTAGATATATAGATATATATAATTTTTTCCCTCAATTCAGCACAAGACTAGATATATTTTCTTTAGGGTTTTTCTCATCATTATTTCTCTTCTGATGAAGTGGATTGTCCCATACAAGAATCAGGCTCATCCTCCTTCCATGCGCTCAACAAATTCATTCAGGCAACATCTGTATCCTCTGATATTTCCTGAATCATGAGGGTTATTTGAGGTTCTCTTCAGCATCACAGGGCATTCTCAAGTCAGGTTTGCCCTGAGGGTTTTCTTTCAGGCACGGTTACCAAATATGTTCATGGTCTGACACTTCTGTAGGATTTCTTACAGGCCTTGCACCAAAGTCAAAAACTTACTTCCTGGAAATAGCAACCTGAATAATGTTTGTTGCTGCATTGCAAATTCCTGTATTCTACACATTTTGTTTCTTCTGTATTTCCAAACCTCCTTAGAGTTTCTCTTTCCTAAAATGGTGACTTCTACTCATTTTCCAGCAGGCACCTCTATGTAAGGATGAGGGGAACATTCTAGTAAAGGACTTAAGGTTTAATCAAGGTGGTGATGCTCATATTCCAAGGAAGGAAATAAACATTTAGGAGAGGTTTAGACACCTTAACTGATGAATCCATTCCTTTGCAACATATAAGGAGAAGGCTACATGGAAAACAAAGGAAAAATGATCAATCTAAAAAGCAAGTTCTCAACAGAGAGAGTACAGGGAAAGGAATTGCCAAGTTTTGAGATGAGCTAAGCCAGCAGAAAAGATTGAAACAGTGTAAAACCAAAAGAAGTCAGCTGGAGCCTCATTTAGAATACAGCCCAGATGTGACTACAGAACTACATCAGTGTCTTCTATTGCTTCCAGGAAGATCACCACTATTGTAGATTGGGCAGAGTTTGGTCCAGCATTAAAGCAAAAGTGGACTAGGGGTTGTATTGCTTTCTGCAAAAAGTGCAGTAAACTTCTCAAGGGAAAACATCTTATATTCTTGCACTTGCTGCAGGGAAAGAATAACTGATTTATAAATAGAGAGAGTCTGGTTATGCATACATTGAAAATGTCACTTGGGAATAAAGTCTCTAATCATAAAAAAAAAAACCTGCAGAACATCCCCTCTTTCAAAATAGTAGGGTAAAGAAACTTTATTTTTAAGACAGAGGTGAAAGGAGTCATATCTTTGATATGACTGACCAGGCCATTGAAAAAAACGGGCTAGAAAATTCCTTTAAATTTTATGCAGGGAAATAAAAGCAAAAGGGAGGAACAAATGCATCCAAAGCCTTAGTGGAGAGGCACACCATAGCTCATTCATAGTTTTCAGAAGCAGCAATTTGCAGCATCTCCAGCACAGACTACATAATCAGAAAAGCATACACGTTGCAGAGCTTAATCCAAAAATTATTTCCTCTTTACTTGAAGAGGAAATTGCTCTGATTGCTGAAGTAACTCTTGCTCTCCAAGCACCAGTATTTGTCAATACTTACCTTCCCAGTGCTTCTGGTGTGATATAAGTCACTCAACCATTTCCTATTTTTGGTTTTGCCAACCCCAGACAGCAGTTCAACAGTGTCTGTGAACTTGTTCACATTGCACTGTTGCAGCTTTAGTGCCCAGCTGAGCTTGTACTGTGCTTAGCTCTATGTCATAAATTTTATATGGCAGCTGCTATGGAATTGCATCAGGTGGAAATAGAAGAACTGAAATGTGTGTATAACATACTTCACAGAAAAGGCCTCCATCAAAGACTTGAATATCATTGAATATTATTACTTGTTTGAAAAAAAAAATCCACCAAACTTGATATACTGAAAACTCCAGGATTTCATCATAAATTCAAATATATTTCTAGCTCTGCAGTCAACAACACAGGCTGTACAGAATCCTAAGTTGCTTAATAGAAAAACCAGAGACAGGCACCACAATTTGCATTGCATTAGTTCCACCTCAAGAAAAAAAACAGGAGGAAGGTAATGAAATGGAACAACTCTCGTATTAAGCAGATAGCTATTAAAGCTAGAAGAGGAGTAGAAAATAAGCTCAGAGAAATAAAATCTACTCATTCAACAGCTTAATAACCGAGCAGATTAATGTTATTGAAATGGCAATTTTTAGTCATGGGGATGAAGATGGAAAAAGGCTTTAAGATTTTTTTTCATTCTAACATTATGACTAACAAATGAAAATTATGTGTTGCTATAGCCTTGTCCTCGAGCTGTTTGGTTTGAACACTGCCACCACCATGGTGTTTCTAGGAGGGGACCATGCTTCTCCACTTCCAAAGACAGCTGTGCATTCCTCTGCTTGATTCTATGCAACCTCTGGTATCTATCACCATAATCTTCAGTGAAAGACTGAAATAAAGTAGGGCAACATGACATTAGGTAAATTAACATAACATACAGAGTCAGATCACAGATACAGTGGCCCCATATCCTGTCTCTAAAGATACCCTACCACAGACCTTTAATGCAGTGCATAAATGAAGTGTGTAGTGTTATTCCTACCACACAATGACCCATCTTAGGTGTTCTGCTCAGTTAAGAAGGAAGCTTATAGATTGTATTGGATGTCTTTGGCAAGATCTTGGTTGCAGGGGGGAGGAGGAAGGCAGTGCTGCAGGGGTGACCTCTATGGGAGAAGGTAAAGGGCTGCCCTGTGCCAGTCCCAGTCAGCTCTAGCTGACTCCACAAGTCACCCAAAGGCACTGCAGCACCTGGAGGACTCAGGCCACAGCAGGAACTACATGAGCAGGCTGTAGCCCATGGAGAAGCTCACCAGAGCATAGGAAAAGAGTAAGAAGGAAAGAGGAAAGAAGAAGGAACAAGGAATGGCAGAAAGAAACCCCTTCATCCTTGTACCTGATGTCCTGTGCTGCCTGTTGCTTGGCCAAAGGAACTGAGTGTAATCTGTGGTGATATCAATAGCAAAATTCTAGGAAGGGGAGTGGGGAGGTGCTTTCCTTAAGTGTTTGAATGTTTGTCATTGCTTTTCAACACCCCAACCAATATCTTTATTTAGGTCCATGAATTTTCTTGCTTCTCCTCTTCCTATTTTCTGCCCCCCATCCCACCTGGGAAGACTGGAGGAGCAGCTGGGTGGATATTTAGCTGCCACTCAGGGCAACCCACCAGACATTCAACAGCAGTAAGCTTTGGTGAGGAATATTATTCCAAACATCTAAGTGTTTTTTCATTGATTATTCTAAAATAGTTGAGCCTTTTGTCTCTTCTGCTCTCTCAGAGTTTTGTTTCAGGTGCCAATGTTGTGCTGGGTCCCAATTTTATCATAGAGGAGTCTGACATTCATGGTCTGAATGTCACTGTCTAGATAATAGATCTCTACAATACAACCAGTGTCTAAAGTTATGTAGAATAGTAGAG
Organism: Toxostoma redivivum; assembly: GCA_013397375.1. Taxonomy (NCBI): domain Eukaryota; kingdom Metazoa; phylum Chordata; class Aves; order Passeriformes; family Mimidae; genus Toxostoma; species Toxostoma redivivum. The sequence goes on along the minus strand of VXBI01001813.1, from coordinate 169,991 downwards.
GAGATGATGAAGTAACAATTGCTATGATGGTTAGATAAGTTCCTAAAGCAAATATATCATGTGGGCGAGATCCACATATGGACTAAGTGGCATAACTCCATTGGTAACTTCCAATTTACATACTGATGAGAGCAAAATTCACAACCCCTGTACTTGCAGGCTCACCATGCAGAGCCCTGCTATTACAATAAAACTTATCATGCTGACCTCTAAGGCTAAGGTGAAGCTCATCTCTAGCTATAACATCACCAGTAATAAAAGGTAGATGGGAAAAAAGGGTATTTTGTCTGTTCTGAGTAGATTGTGCATGTGCTCACTCAGCTCTGTGATGATCACTGATAAAGAATGTTTCCTTCTGGTAAAGTTAAGAATTTTTGGTCATCACCATAGAGGCTGAATATTTCAATCTTTCTAGCACTGAACCTAAGTCATGGGACTAAAAGTGACTTACTGGACAAGATTCTCAGCTGCTGGAAATTGGCATAGGTCCACTAAATTAAATGGATCTATGCCAATTTATACCATCTGGAGGCCCAGCCCTGCATGAATAAATGTTAAACAAGCTGTTTTTAAACTAGGAAAATAATTTCACTTCTAACTTGCCTTCCAACACATCCTTAATAAATTGTCTAAACAAATTACATGATAATTAAAGGAAAATACCTGCCCAAGGAAAACCTACTGCTCCTGTCCTTTCAAATGTTTTGAGGACTTCATTCTTGTAAAAGAGATCTTAATTTCTTTTGGCAGTCCATTCTGAATATTCTCAGAAAATTCACAAGTTCAGGAATATCTCCTCCTGTCCTTCATTGTGAAGGCAACTAATCAACATAGGTCTGACACAGATTAATCTGGAATAAATACCAAGAGTGTGAGGGTTACAGTGACTCCTTGGGCCCCATTTCACTAAACTCATCATTCAGATGCATATCATTGTCACACCCCACAAGCAGATGGGCTGGGACATGCTCCTTCGTGGGTAACATTAAGTTATCTCAAGGGAACTAGAGGGAACAGCAGACTGTAAAAGAAGATAAATCACAAGGGTACACAAATATACAGTATAATCACACCATTTCACTCACTCTGGGGAAAGCATCTAGGTTTAAGTTGCTCACCAGTGGAATATTACAGATCTTGTCAATGTAAATTTTCTCCAATTCCAGTGACAAACAGATACTGAAAAAAAAATATATCCTTGAAGGAAGATAAAAATGAAGTAGAAGTTGTGAAGTACACGAAAGATAAATAGGCTTATTCAAAGGATATGTCCTCCATCGTGAACACTGACTGAAAATTAACTGCCTTCTGAAGAACAAAAGGAGAGAAAAAAGTCCTGAGACTACAGGTCTCAACCAAATATTGCTTATGGACAAAATATAATTTTAGATAATCACAGAAACACTCTGAAAATTGTCAGAAGGAGAAATCAAGATTATGACTGATTGACTAATATGTTCAAACCTTGTCATTTGTCATATCAGGTAACTAACTACTCACGAGTAAGATTTTCTCCTAGCAGATGACTTACTCTTTTTATTATGCAGTGGTGTCAAGACTCAGCACAGCTTACAACAAAATATTTCTGGATACTTTGAAGAATTTTCTCTGTTGAATGTCAGTACCAAAGGCATAGGACCACTAACCACACTAAGGCATGGGTCTTGCAAACTGTCTAGGATGTCCAGAAGCAGAGCAGCCTGACACTTGTCCTTTGAAGTGAACAGAAACAGGTTTGTTTGGGTTTTTTTTAATGAATGCTTGGAAATGTGGAAAAATATGCAAATATGTTTCCAAATATGAGTTCTTCGGTTTGATAAATTACTAGTGTTAATGTTGTTCTTATTTATGCTTACCAAGACTATTTTCTTGGTATTGTTACATGATAAATGACAAGCAGATTATAACCTTGAATGATAACCAAGTGGTGACAAACCTGGGCAACAGTATAAATTGTGTTTACAACTTGACCTTGCCATCCCATGACGAACACAGCCGTGGGCAGCACAGGTAAAAACTAGGAACCAAATAAGGGCACTCACTTCTTTGTAGAAATGTAAAGAAATCAAATAATACAATCATATTTGCAATAACCTCTGAATCCAGTGAAATCAGAAATGTCAAAATCTACATCTTACTCTTGTGGTCATTTCAGAATAATACTAATGTTTAAAGCAACGTCAAAATAGAGGACAGTGTTTGTTTTCAAATGTTTAACATACACTTTTCTCCATGTCTTCCAAGTTCCGTTGTTGAGTGGAAACAGCACAGATTTCCAGTGATATAAAAGCAACCCACAGATATAGGTACAGCTGCATAACCCAAAATAACCAAATTACTGGAACTTACTGCAGTATCACCTGCTAGACAAGCAGAAGCAATGGTGTCATTGTCCAAGTTTTGCATCTTTTCTGTGGTTTTATGAAATCAAATGGAGGCACCAAATATTTACTGGTCTCTTCAAAGAAGTGCCTAAATTTTCCCAGTTCCTAAATGCAGACAGTGCTAAATCAGATTCCTTTTAAGATGCTCTGAAACATAAATAACTGTGTCAAGGTTCCTGATTAATGACTTGCAATAAATTAGCCTCTCCTTCCTCACTGACTAGTGTTCAGTATAAGACATGAGGCTGAAACACTTGAAGGTTTAAAGGGAACGGGTTCATAGAGATATCACTTAAATGCTGTTTCCTCAGTGCAAAAAAGTGATAAAGACATATCTATAATGAACTTGGTGCATACCAAGGTAGATGTTTTATGACTGTCCATTCAGATCTTTAGAAATAACCTAGCATTATTGCAAAATCTGAGTGCCATTTTTATACCAGCAAGCTGCAGAACTATTTGTTTCAGCAAACACCACCCGAGGGAACTTTCTGTAAAGAGATGAAAAATGTTATAGGGTTGTTGGGTTTTTTTTTTTTCTTTTTATCTTTGCCTAATTGTGTCTCCATTTTACACTACACTCTTTATTCTCTGCCCTTTTGACATAGCCAGCTGCCTTTTGGAGCTCTGTGAAGAAGCAGGCTGGCTTCACGCTGTAACAGGCACCAGCTCCCAAAGCCTGGTCTATTGATGAGTCACATTGCTGCTGTGTGCCTGCAAGCACATCGCACAAGTCCCTACGCCGCTTCCTTTCCAACTGCTGGGGAGCAGGGGGGAAAGTGTGTGTGGAGCAGAAACTACGAAAAACAACCTGGCTAGTAAAATCTCCTGCCCCGTTGTAGAGCACAATAACCAGTGACACAGTGGAATGTCTGCTTCAGAGTCAGTGCAGGTTCATCCTGTTATCCGCTGGGCAGCCGGGGGAAGTGACGTCAGGTGCACACAGCTCTTGTTTGAAGGCAGGGAAATACACCAAGACATTTCAACTCAGGCAGGAAGTGTCTTTGTTAAAGATTGGGTTGTACTCACATCAGGCCTTGATCTACCCCTTTCTCCAGCTGGCCATCCCCGGTTCACCCTGGGCCAGGACTACCACCCTCCACACAGAGAATGCACTGCCTTCGGAGAGGCTCAGTGCCACCACAGCCAGGCTTGCTCTGAAGAACACAGCCAAGCTGTCAAGAAGAAATATTCTCACACAGCCCTTGCTCTGCAAGCTCTTCTTTAAGAAGAAATTCTCCTGAGCTGACTAAGGCTGAGTTGAGAACATGCGGGCAGATCAGTTTCTCTATTACCACACTTCAAAACTGCAGCTACCCAAAGCATCAAGCCTCAAAACCAAAAACTGCCCCACTGCCACACTGTCTTGCATGCACACACACCCTGAGAATTTCCGTTTTCTCTATCATTTGGTAGTATCCAAATATCAAACCACCATTATAAAATGGTCACTACTGAACATCCCCTTTCAGATTGGCATTGTGTGGGGACACACATGCCAGACCACTCTTGGAATTCACCAGATTTTCCTGTGTGTGTTTAATGAGGTTTTCCATCTCCTGTTTTCAAATGCCACTCCACCCTTCTTCCAAGGGTCATTTCATCCCCAATACATGTAAATCCTCACTGATATCCACAGACCAGGCAAGGCACAGAACAACCTCTCAGGAGGCCAAGCCCTCTTCAGCTCTTTTGGATGTTCCAATTTGCCTTTACATAGTACTGAGCCTTCTGCCCTTTTCAGAGCACATGTCTTTACTCACGTAAAACAAAGTTGAATTTTATAGCTTAGGTTAGGACAATGGGAATTCCTACTGACTAGTAGTGGCATCCCCCATATCTGCTCTGCGCAGCCTGGTTCAGCTGAGCCCTCTGTGAAATCTCAGTTATAGATACCACTAGTGAGAAAAACACTTCATATAATCCGTCTCTCTGGAGTGCTTAAAACCAGGCATGCTGGCAAACACTAGTTTAAGGGGTGTCAGCCTGCTGGACAAAACTAGGTTTTAATGCAGTGTCCCTTTTCACCATGGTACCAGGAGAGGGTCCAAGTGTTTTCTCTTACTATACACTCCAAAGGAGAAAAGCCTAGAGTCCCTTCATCCTCCTCACCCTTTAACAACGATGCCAGCAGCGAGGTATTTCTCTGAGTTACAGTGAGGAGTCAAACTGCAGCCTTAAGGTAAGAGCAGCAAGGGTTCTTCATACCACAAGGTTATTTTTGGTGCAGAACTCAAAGACTGGTCAAAACTCCAATAGAAGAAATTTATAAATTTATGTTTAAAATGTCTACCTGCCCAGCAAGACACTGCAAGATGTAAGTCAGGAGATCAATAACATCTTGAAAGCCTCAGGTTCCTCTCTGCACCACCAGAACAGGAAAGGCAGAAAGTGTCCCTGGTGGAATGCATGGCAAGGATGGTCCTGGAGCATCCCCACGTTGCACTCTGCAAAACCTTTGCTACCAAAAGGCATGGAAATGCCTACACATCTTTTGGTCTGATAACTCTAGAGAAGCAGTGGTAGGTCCTTCACTGTGCTCACAAGGAGTGTGCAGAGTGGTGACATTAATTTCCCCTGGGGTCAGAGCAGGTAAACTGAAGGCCTGTAACCCATCCAAAGAGGAGGTCAGGGTGACATCAACTAGTGCATAACTACATCAGTGCTTTTCAGTTTGCTGTTTCTTGGAATGAAATCATGCTTCAAGATACCCACTGCACTGTCTGTGGTTGGTCCACCAGCAGCCCTGTTCATTGAATTATAGAATAAAGTTGTTGTGGCAATTAAAAGAGGCTTTTTTCCCCCAATATAACCCAAAAGCTGGAGTTTAAAATTCCTATTGTATGAACATTAATATGAAAAGAATGCTGTCTCCTATTATGGAATTGTGTTATAAAACTGGAATGCTGTCCCCGCCCCGCCTGGCTCACAATCATCCAGACTTTGCCAAAAATCATCCTGTACTACAGAGTGTGTGTCTCACGATGGGAACTGCCTCCTGACTCACAAAGACAAGAGGCCTCAAATGTGTAAAGCTGGCAGAGGGGTTTTTTTAATCTGTCGGTAACAATCAGGCGACGTGCTTAATTGCTCTGAATTCTGATCTCTCCTCTGTGTGCAGCCTCCCAACCAGCAAGCTGCAGCTGTGTGCCTCTGCTTGTGAACTGCACCCATTGTCCCTCCCAGGAGACTGAGAAGAGGTCCAGCTAATACGCCTTTGTCTGCCCTTCTTGGTGCTCTTGGCTTGTAAGCAATGACCTAAAAACGTTATGTCCAAAGTTCAGAGCCCTGGAAAGCTGTCAGGAGCCTTCTTCTTCAGTGCTTTGAGCTTTAGCAGTGCACCTTGCAAAGGCAGTGTGTGTGAAGGGACATTCAAGCATTCTTTGCATGCAGCAGGGCTTGCTTCTAAAATCCCTCTTTTAGAGCAGCGACTGCAAAACAAAATTTCCAAGGCCAAATTCTGACTGCAGCAGTGCCCTTGTTTGGAGCTGAGTTACTCTGGATGTTGTCTGCTGGTAACCCACTGGAGCTTGTTTACTGCATTAGGGATTGATTTCCTCTAGCCACACTAAAAAATCTAGATGTATCATTTATTATATATCTGTGCATGTCTTTGCTTTAACAACTTGTTTCTACCTTCAGATTTTTCTTTCCCCACTATTTCAAATCCCAAAGTTATCCAGTCAGCCCAGGAGCAGCCTCTTGGGAGGGCTTTTTCCTCTCCTGCCCACAGGGCTACATCATATACCTCATAATCCCGAACAAAAAATGGTAAAATTGCTGGGGTATTTTTGAGGGAACTTGTTCAGTTACACAGAGCACATTCTAAGCCATACAGCCAAGTCCTCCTCTGCACAGGGATGATGTAAGCACATCCAGGAAACTTGGGATGCCAAAAATCTCAAACTGGAGGAAATATTTGCAGGTCGACATGGCTGCAAATTGGGCAGAATTTAGGACCCTGGGGAATGTTCCATTCGCAGCTTCAACTGAGCCTAGAGAAGACCAATACAAACAAAGACAACACTGGTCAGGTCTCAGAACTGTCTTGCTAGGATGGGCTGAAAAGCGGCTTTTCAGACCAGGGCTGAAGAATGAAACGCTTTTCACAAGCTTATGTGTCAGGAGGGTGCACAAGGAAAACTCAAAAGGTTAAGAAGATGAAAATTGCTAGGATTTTGCATTGACAAAGCTGGATAAAGTATTTGAATAGAGGAACACTGGATGTAAATAAAAATAGGATTGTACTACTCTGACAGCACTGGGATGTGTGCCAATGGCAGATACCAAGGCAATAGATGGTCAGGAAATATGACACATGGACCCACTTGATTACTTGATAGATGCTTTTAAAAGCCTCTTGTCTGCCTTCATTCAGAGTTATTTCCTATGTGGTTCCCAAAATGAAGGAATCTCTGGCAAAGACAAACAAGACTGATCTGCCTTCCTCTGAAGGCTAAAGCAAAGATCAGAAAATACAGCCCAAGCAGAGAATATTAAAACACAGAAGAGGAAATGCCAATCATTTTCCTGACTAATAAATGCCAGGAAGAGAAATCCAAGGTTCACAGAAGGACCCGTGTCTCTATGGAGTCTGTATATTTCTTCTCTCTGCAAATCTCTGAACTCCATAACACTGACAGATCAGTTTTGCCAATTATGCAACTTTTTAATGCTTTTGTTGCTTTTATGACATGCGTCAGCTGACCGTGCAATCAAACCAAATAAGACTACAATAATAAAATAGCCTGCGTTAACTAATTATCTTAATAACAACTGTGTTAGGAGTGAGACATCTGATAGGAGAGATAGAAGCAATAATAAAAGGGCACTGTCAGCTGCATGAACAGACTTGTGCTGCTTCCCAACGCTATGCTCCAAGGATATTAACCCTTGGACTTCTGGGTGAGAAGTCTTGGGTGGTACAAAAGGGTTAGGTTTTCTAGAGACTCTTAAGGAATCCAGAGCACAGGGATTAAAACTAGGGAAAATTTTGAGGGTGGAAATGAGATAGGAAAGACATGCCAACAGAGCTATTTCCTCTGTTGTCTGTGAGCTGCCTTCTGCAGCAGCATGTAAACAGGCACACGGGCTGCTGGGAATGAGCTGTACCAGAAAATAAACACAAGATGTATGGGGCAGGCAACATAGTGAAATCATACAATACACGTAAGGCATGAAGGATCACCCAAGGAAATCTTCCCCATCCTTCATCAGGCCCCACTGATCTCCAGGACTCAGGAATACTGCTGTCCCCACAGTTTGCAAGAACACTCACCTCCCAAATCTGGGGGAAAAGCACACAGATATAACACCAAGCACCATGTCCTTCAGACCTGGAATGTGAGCTGAATCAACATAGAGACAGTGTCTCATTTCCTCCTGGAAATCTTTCAGAGGTCTTCCAAGACTATCCCCTAGGGTGAGAGTAAGTTTGCCCTACGCACACAGCCAGCACAATCTGTTCCACGCTTTGGAGCCTAAAATCATCCCTCAGTGGCTAAAAACTGACCTGATTGATGAAAAAACTGAGATGTGCTTGTCAGGATGACAAATAGAGAATCTTGAACATCTATGATTTTTCTTCCAAAAGATCTGATCCAAAAGTTTTCTTCTGCACTGAAAGCTGAAACAAGAATATGTCCAGGCAAAGTCTGCTTTATACAACCACTCTTCTTCAGAGTATCTGTCATGCTCTACTGGTCTGAAACTACCAGAAGGTCCACAGAGATGCAAAGCTCTGTTAGTCACTTAAATTAATCTGGAGGATGATCTACAGAAAGAAACAGATCCAAAGACACCATAATAGATTTTAGGGAGGATTCACACTACCAGCTTAGAGGATCCTGCTTAGTTGCCTTCACTCAGCATTCCCCTCTATACTTGACCTAAAGACATGAAGCCTCCAAAGGTCATGCAACAGCAGCTCATGGGTGGGTTGTTGTCTTTCTTCAATGACTACAGAGGAAGCCTAGAGCAAAAATCACGAAGGCGAACATTAGCCTGGGAAGGCTAGTCTCCACAAGTTTCCCTTGTAGTCAATGAAGGCTGAGAGACAGCTTTGGCAGGAATTTCATAGTACCTTACAGCTCTGCACAGCTCCTGCTCAGAGTCATCCTTCTTCCCAGACTGTTCAAAGAGGGAAGTGAGGGGAAAATGACATCTCTAGATCAAACACACTCTTTATTTATAGCAGTCTCAGTTATTTATATCTGCCATGTTAGTCTCTGGGAATACCTCTGGCCCCAAATCCACCCCACCGTGGGCTGTGCTAGGGATGGGGATTTTGGTGACATCAGCAGGAACAACTTCCATGTGTGGCTTTGTGTACACCAGTTTCCTCTGGATTGTGTATCCTGTCTCATAATACTACACAGCCCAGTGCAATGCAGCATCTAGCTGGTCAAATTAAATCTTTATTTCTCCAACTCCTGCCCCTTCCCAGCTGCCCTGTTGGCTTGGTCAGAGTGTGCTGTATGTCAGAGGCAGACTCACTGCCATGGGTGGGCAGAGGGGAGGAAGGTGAAGGGCCTGCATAGCACTGCCACTGTCACTGTGACTGCACCCAGCCCAGACCATCCCCATTTCCCACCTGGTTTTGGCATGTTTCACAGGAAACAGTACCCAGGATCTCCTCTTGGTTCAGACCATTTTCAGATACCAGGTGGGGTAGCAGCAGTTAGAGAGACCTGAGTCACTCCTTGTAGTCATCACATATCTTAATGCTGTAGATAGAAGCCTTCAAGTGAAATTAGATTTTCATGCAACTCAGGTTTACCCAAGAGTTAGAGAGGACTTTTGTAAAATCACCTGCACTGTCCCTTCACTTCAGCCCACGTTCTGGGGCTTTCCCACCACCAGAGACATGAGCGCACCACGCTTGTGAAACTCCTGAATAGGCAAGAGCCTGGCTTCTCTTCCTACAGAGCAATCTTCATTATGGTAAACGAAACAGGCTGAAGGAACATTGATCTGCCTGCTCAGGACTTTCACAAGCACAGTCAGCCCCAGGGCACAGCCCAGCAGTCCTTGGGACCTTTCAGGGGCTGGCAGAGCTGAGGTCAGATGCAGCCATGACCACAGTGCAGGGGCTGCAAGGAGACTCCTTCCCAGGTCATGCAGAGCTAGTTCACCCAGTAGGCATAAGACTGTCTCTGCTCTCCTGTATGCATCCGTGCCCACCAGACCATCAGATGGAATGAAAATTCTGCATTTACATCTCCAATGGCTAAGCAAATGTGGACTTTCATACCACAGAACCTCAGTTTAAATTAGGAGAGAGCAAAAGTCAGCTGGATTCTCATCCTTAAGAATACAGGGCACCCATGTGAGAGTAGATGTGTGAAGGGGAAAAGGACACCTCAAAGACAGTGTGAACTGAGTAGGTGAGAGGACTGAGAGTTTGCTTGCCCAATCTGAATTTCTCAATCTTTCCCAGGTTCAGCTGTCACTTCCACCTGAGGGTTATTTACCATATTCAGAAAGCACTAGGAAATGGAGATGTCTAGTACAGAAAAAATGGCAAACATTAAACAATGGAGTTCCAAAAATTCCTGTCTCACTCCAAACTCTCTATTTCAAAACACTTTAGGGGTATTCTGTGACCCAAGTCTATAAAAATATGTATATAGAAATATATAAATATATATGTATATAAAAATATGTGCATAGGAGTTAGCTTAAAGCCTTAGCCCTGTGGTCATTCCCTCTCCTCTTCACACAGACTTCTCATCTTTAACAGGGTACAGCAAAGACTTCACCCCTTGGTGACTAGGAGCATCACAGAGCACCTTCTTCCCAGAAGGGCATCCCCCCCAAACTTGCCCCAGTCACATGATGTAGGATTAGCCTGTGGAGCAGACCCAACACCCTCTTCCTCAAGCTTCTTGCTATATTCTGCAAGCTGCAAGTAGGAAAGAGGCCATCCTGGGTCTCAGAGACTATGCCTGAGTTGGGAAGCTGGCCCAGGACAGGACATAGCTCAAACAAGAGCATGAAATCATTAAAAGAGTTTAAAGGCTCTCATCCTTCCTACTGTAGTTTGCTTGGTTGCCAGCTAGTATTTTCTCAGGCAGTGCCTGGCATAATTTAGGCACAGACTAAGCATCCTTGCTAATAGGGAACATGGGTGAGACCACCCAGCTTCTGCCCAAAGAAGTTTAGCCATATAGACTGTCACATGTAAGCCATGTGGTACCACTTACCCTCTGAGTCCAAGTGGATCTAGCCTAATAGCCAAGAAATTCGTCTCATGGATAGGCAAATGCTGCTGACCCAGATTGACCACACACTCTGGCAGCCATGCATTGGTGAGAAGTAGTCCTCATAGCTACACTGTCTTTCACAGACATCAAGCGTCAGAATACTTTTTAAAAGATACAACATCTCATGGAAAATTCTTCTTCCACTATGCCAACTTCTTCTAGCCACAGCCTCTCTGAAGGGGTAACATCCCAGTGATGCCAGCAGCCCCAGACCACATGCAGCACTAAACAAGGGAAATGTTTGCACTGTTGACAGTTGTCTTTTCATGTTGTTTAATAGCTAGAAATGGAAAGCAGACATATGAACAATCAGAATGTCTTTGGCAGAGTAGCCTTGCTTCCTAGGCTGGCAGCTAAAGGTCCTTATTCTGTATGAACCAGTGAGGTGACGGGCAGCCTGTAAACCAGAACCTTGAGCTGGAAGGAACATACAAGGAGTGTCAAACTCCTGGCCTTGGACAACCCCAAGAATCACACCATGTGTCTCAGAGTGTTGTGCAAACTTCATATTTCTTCTCTTTTAAGACCTGAAGTCAACAGGAGATTTTTAGAGTAGTGACTAATTGGAAGTATGTTGGACTGCATAACAAACCATTCAGCACAGGGGCAAGCACACCTTTTTTTCTGAAGCCTTTCACAGAAAAGGTCAGTCATGGAGAGAGTAAATATGGTAAGTACAACTTATTCCCACCAGAATCAGATTTATACATACCTAATAATTAGCCTTAATTATGCAAAACATAACTGATAGACAAGGATAAAGGAGTCACTTATAATGTTACTTGTGGCAAAAACAATGGCATAAAAGTAGAAATCTGCCCCCCACCCGCCAGAGATTATGCATGGGCCATCTCAACATGCATTCTGGCAACCCAGGTTCTCTCAATTAAATGACATCAGGGAGGCATTACAAATAGTGTGGGCCCTTTTTCATTGCTGCTTCTAACTGATGTAATGCTGAACTGTTTATCACCATAATCCCAGCCTACATATCCTAACCACTGAGTCAGTATTTAACTGAATCTCTCAAATCAAAACAGTTTTGTAGCAAATACTCCATGTGGTTTTCATCCCATGGGTTCACAAACTTCAAATAATTATTACTTATATTACTCTAACAACGTGTGTCAGTGCCTGTGTGCTGGCCTTGGGCAGGGTCGTTGCACTGGATGGGGAACAAAGATGCCTTGCATTCCAAATAATGTATGTTATAGCAGCTTCTCATGCAAAAGGTGACAGAGGGACAGCAGGATGTTCAGAGACAGCTTGAACCACCATCCCCTCCCACCATCACTGTGTTTGTCAGAAGTCTGAAATACAGGATTGCTCTAGGAAGGCAGCCTGAAGGACAGAGCTGAGAATTTCTTGCCTTAATTCTGTGATGTAGAAGACAAACTGCTTGGACAGTAAGTCATATGGGGAGTGGTTGAGAGGTTTAGGCTGGAGGAAAGGAAGGAAGTTCAGGGGAGACCTATTGCTCTCTACAAGTGTCTGAAAGGAGGTTATAGCAAGGTGGGGGTCAGCCTCTTCTCCCAGGCAACAAGCAACAGGACAAGAAGAAATGGACTCAAGCTGTACCAGAAGAGGTTCAGGTTAGACTTCAGGAGGAATTTCCATCAGGAGGGTGGTCAAGGATTGGAAAAGGCTGCCCAAGGAAATGTTGAGTCACATCCCTGGAAGTGTTCAAGAAATTACTGGATATGGCATTTAGTGCTATGATTTAGTTGACATGGTGATATTCAGGTGATGATTCCTTGCTGTCAAACTGCAGCACAGGGTACTCAGCACATGTCTGCTACCTCATGCACAGCAGATCTGAAGTTAATCTTCTAAGGTGATCCTCCTAGGCTAGGGAGTACGCCTCTGGTATGAAAAACCATGATCAGCTGCATGTTATCAAGATCTCTGGTACAGACCACTGTGGAAACTCAGGCTATATGCACCAGGGATTTCCTCATGGCTGGACCTATACCAGCTAGTAGGGAGCTAGCAAGGGCAGCTGGAATATCTGCAATAACTGAACCAGGTATTTCTTCTGAAGTATCACAGGTGCATTCAGATTGAGGTTGCTGACCAATTCATGGGTAAGAGGACAGGCATTATTCAAATTCATTAGAGCAGGCAAATGTTTACAGTCAAGCCCACACAGTCTAGTAGTTCCACAAAGCCCAAAGATCCTGGTCAAGCCCACACAGTCTAGTGGTTCCACAAAGCCCAAAGATCCTGGTCCAAGTCTGCTCTGAGGACCAGCCCCATGCAGGGATCATTGGAGGTGAGGAGCCAAAGCATGTCTACCCCATGTGTGGATCCATGCTTTCCCATGCAGTCAGCCTGCAGGGGTCCAACACAAACTCACATCACACATGACCATTTTGACAATGGCCTCATGTCCTCCATGGCAAAGCAGAGCTGGTTTTTCCCAGCATGTAGAGGAATGCTGCACAATTAAACCATGAATGCAGACAAGCTGTGGCCAACCCAATGCCAGCCATGCAGACAGAAAACACAAGGGCAATACCTTTAAACACATCTATGCCTACCCACAAAGTAGTAAATAGGTGTGAAAGGTGGTCTGGGGGGATGCTCAGGGCCTCGTGGGGCATGAGAGGCAGGGACAAAATCTGGGGTGTGCAGATTACTAGTGTCAAGTGTGTGCCCTGGGTTAAATAGGTTTCAGCTTTCCTCAAGTCGATGGGTGTGACCCCAGCTCTCATCAGAACCCACAGATGCCCCAGGCAGTGCAGCACAGAGAAGATGACAATGAATGTGAGTAATTCTTGAAATTTGTGGGAAGACTATTCAGACGTCTGACTTCCTGCTTCTGCATGTACAGAGGAGATGTTTTTGTCTGAAGGAGTGGTAACAGTTTACACTGATATAAAGCCTCATACACCAGGGCAGAGGAGCACAGAGCCCAGGAGAAGGGGAAGAGGGGGAAAACATAGCAAAGTCTGCAAGGGAGCAGGGCTGACCCTGTATAAAGAGGGAAGTAACCTATGTCTGGGAAAGAGTTTGTATATAGGAATTCCCCTTGGACGGAAAGGGAACCAGCCACTGAAGTGAGACTGAGTCAGAGCTCCTTTCCCATGGTGTTGCTGGCCAAGGCAATCACAGGGTTACCTCTGTCTCAAGGGCAGATTGCATTATTTAAGTCTAGCCTAAAAGCCTTTTAATAAAGGTTAATATGGATGGGAATGCCAGCTTTATAAAACAGTTCATTGTTCAAACATCATCAGAAGATCTTGATGGAGTTTTAAAGACTGCAGTGAAGGAAAACATTCTGTTTTGAATGCAGCCAAAGGATGAAATAAGATTTCTCTCTGTGGAAGCTATTTGGCCTATTCTCCAGGGTATCATAGGTAAAAAGAGAGACAACATCTGAGGTTAACAACAGCAATACTTTTTACAGTTTGAGCATGCAGAATCTCTTCTCAGCAACTGGAGCCACTTTAAGATAAAATGCATCATTTGAGAGATGGGACTCTGATGATGGACAACACTGAGAGATCTCCAGAGTAACCCTGATGGGAGCTGGTGCTCAGAGAATGCACCACATTTATTTACAAGCTTGTCATGATTGCTCTGGGTTTATTTTTAACTAAAACAACCTGGCCTTCAGCAATCTATGCCAGGGATACCCTGACTTGGCAGAACGTGCAGAACAAGAGCTGCAGCATATGCTTTTGTTTTCATCAGACAAAAGCTTCAAGTTAGGAGTACTGAATATTAAAGTAATGGCTGTTTTTTTCCATCTCTGCTCTATTTTTGGCAATTAGTGACCATCAATAAGTTCAGATCACATATAATACAGTCATTAGCATGGTAGTGAACCACAGAGTGCATAAGGAGGCAGAGAAAGATCATCTGGTCCAACACCCATAGTACAGGATCTTGTATTATATATCATCCCTTCCCAGCAGATTTCTCTCTAATATTAAAACCACGGGGTGGACACCAAGGAACATTTCACTTCTGCCTTGCTCACAGAATTGCCTCCTGCCTACAGCAGAAGGTGCTCTCCAACCTGTCAACCACTTGTGGCAGCCCAGCCACCAATACCCAGGAAAGCTGCCACATTGTGACAGTGAAGAAATTCATACAGGTGTAGTGCAAGTAGCATGACAACTGCACAGCTAGGGCACAAATGGAAGCTGAGGAAGAAAGCAGGAAAAACAAACAACTGCTTCTCAGCTCATGGCATAGGGCAAACACTGGATACAGTAAATGCTTGTTGATTTAAAGGCCTCACTGATGTCAAAGTGACCAGCTGGCAGCAAGTGTTGATATTTGGGGCATTTAAGCAATCTTCAGATGATGACACAAACATCAATTCCCTGGAGGACCTACTGGCAATTTTCCAGTATTGTAAGGGATCACTTACTCAGACAAGAAACACTGCAAGTGACAACCAGAGGAAAGTCTCTGCAGAATACAGTCAAATTGCAAAAGGAACAGACCTATGACAAGGATGCTGGGACAAGAGAAAACCCAGTTCACCCTGTTCACAGACACTGTGCCACTCATGAGAGGAAAGAAAGCCTCAGAAGGTCAAGGTTATATGAGAGAACTGCTACTTACAACTTACTTTACAGATAACTGGACTGCCATCTGGTCCCTGGAAGAGGAAGTCCAATGCCATTCAGAGCAAGGCCCACTGCAAAATAGAGCCACCTTGAGACAAAACACACCTTGAAGCAAGTTTGCAGACTACACCAAGTTGGGTCAGAGTGTCCGTGTGCTGGAGGCAGGAAGGCTCTGCAGAGGGATCTGGACAGGCTGGATTGATGAGCTGAGACCAACAGCATGAGGAGCAACAAGGCCAAGTGCTGGCTTCTACACTTTGGCCACACCAAACTCACACACTGCTACAGGCTGGAGCAAAGTGGCAGGAGAGTTGCCTGATGGAAAAGGATCTGGGAGTGCTGGTTGGCAGCAGCTGAACATGAGCCTGCAGTGTGTCCAGGTGGCCAAGAAGGCCAGTGGCATCCTGGCCTGTATCAGCAGTAGCGTGGCCAGCAGGGCCATGGCAAGCATTGTCCTCCTGTCCTGAGCACTGGTGAGGCCACACCTCAAATCCTGTGATCATTCTTGTGCCCCCTACTACCAGACAGACACCAGAGGTGCTGGAGCAAGTCCAGAGAAAGGTAATGGAGCTGGGGAAGGCCATGGAGCACATTTCCTATGAGGAATGGCTGAGGGACCTGGAGGTGTTTTCCCTCAGCCTGGAGGAGGTTCAGGGGAGATCTTGTTGCTCTTTACAGCCACCAGAAAGGAGGGTGTAGCTAGGTGAGACTCAATCTCTTCTCCCAGGCAGTGAGTGATACGACAAGGGACACAGTCTTAAGCTGCACCATTGGAGGTTTAGGTTGGATATTTGGAAAAATTTCTTCACAGAAAGGAAGATTAGGTATTGGAATGAACTGTCCAGGAATGTGGTGGAGTGACTGTCCCTGAAGGTTTTTAAGGAAAGACTGGACATGGCACTTAGTGCCACGGTCTTGTTGGCATGGTGGTGTTCAGTCAAAGCTTGGACTCGATATTCTCAGAGGTCTTTTTCCAACCTATTAGTGCCTGATCAGGAGAAACTCAGCTGTCTAGTTTGCTAGACAGCTGTCTAGTTAGCTTTCAGCAAAATCTCTATAGGCTGATTTGGAGTCAGCACAGTGTAGATTGCCTCAGTCACCAAATTGAAATTACCTTCTTTCCATGCTCCTGGCCTCATGGTTCAACCCTTGCTCTTCATCAACTGCTATGAGTCATACGGTGAACTCCAGAGGATCCATGGTCCCACAGAACAAGGGGCACCCAGGAGTTTGCTAGCAGTAGTATAAGGAATAAACAGGCACTTGTAGTCTACTCAGCTGGGATGCTTGGGTAGTATTTGTTTCCTCTGCTTAACTAAAGACACCTAAATATGAGGCAGTGACCTAACATCCCTTTATAATCACTGGTAGGGAAATAAATAATTGTTTAGCAAGCAAGTCATCTGGGTGGCTTTGATCATCTGTGTGAGGATATGATAAATTTAACCCAGGAGCTGCTATTTCTCTTCATGGACAGCAGCAGAGAAGGCAGTGGTACTCAGGGCAATAGAAGAGCAGGAGCGCTATCCATCCCCCAATGCTGGATGGAGAGGATGAGGAAGGCAGGCACTCTGTGAAACCTCTTTGGTCATCCCAGTGTGAATCAGCAGAATCTGGGAAAATTTAGCAAAATTCATGAGCAGTATTTCTTCATGTCTACAAATACAGCTCTCATTAGAACAGTAAAGCAGCTGGATATTTTTGGATCCATGAGGTGCCAAGGTTACGTGTACTGAAGGCATATACAGGTGGGTGTGAAATAGAGACTGCAAGAAAATTGCTGTGTCTATAGGTGATTTTTAATTTGTGGTGATAAAAATTGTGAAACAGTTGTTATATAAGCTAAATCCCTTTAGCAGATGGTAAAAAAAGGAACACATAACAGTAAAATAAAAGGCGGCTATTTGCCAAACTTACACACCAGGACCTTAAGGAAGGAAAATTTCTTGCTTCTGCCCAGTGAATGAATAAATAGGCTTTGATAACGATATAAATGAAAACCATGTGTCACTGGATTGAGTTTGTGGACCTCGAATAGAGAAAAAACCCAAAGCCACAAATAAAACAGATGCTCTCATCATGACTGGTTTCTGATTCAAAGACAGTTCCCCAGCAGTGTATAAGTCACAGAAAGTGAAGCTAAGAGGAAGTCCAAGTTTCCATGAAGCAACAGGGAATACGGCATTGTGCAACAGCTTTTCCAAACTGAATGTACATTTAGGCCTTGCCCAATCAAATGATAGTCAACAATGTATGCAATGAAAAACTGATTGAATCTTGCTGTAAGACAACTCAAATGACGCTGTTAAATATCTTAATCTTGGAGCTGACAGAATTGTGGCATGGCATTCTGTCAGTAGAAGCTATAATGAGGCAGTGGTAATACACACACAGAGTACCTCTTTGAACTTCTAACATAAAACTGGAGGATGGAGGAATGGCATGTGGCATCATCAGCCAGTATTTTACAGGCACAGGAATTTTCTCACATATCCAACTGTAGGTTAGGAAACTCTCCTATTAATTACAGCAGATGGAGAAGCACTTCTCTTCATACTCCAAACATTTTCAATGAGTATTTTCAACAACACAGGACAATCTTCAGGATAGGGATTGAACTGGTGAATTTATGAAAAAGCAGAGCAGCCCAAACCCTACAAAAATTACAGATCTCTGTTATGCCTTTCTGTGAAAGCCCAGGCAGAATACCAGAGAGCAACAAGCCAATCACTCTCCATTAGAAGTTATCCTCACAGACATCAGGGCGGACTTATTCTCCTCCCATTTTCATGAACAAGTCTGAAGAGGATTTTCATTAAAGTAAATGAGAATAGACTGAGTGAAAATAATTAACGTGAAATTATGTAATGTACTGAACGGCAATATTCTCAGAAGAAGGGCAGATGCATTTTGGGAAAGTATGAATTAGTGTATCACAAGTTACTGGAATGCAGGTGGAGATACATGGAAGTGCACAGTATCTATATAAAATCACACTAGATGATTTGATAGTCCTCTTCAAACCTATGAATCTATTAGTTGTTTCTGCAGAGTACAGCAAAATGCTCTATTAAAAAGATCAGCTTCTCTGTGAGCACACTGAAGCTCTCAAGCAGCAGACCCAGACCAGATGAGTAGCCCACAGCCTGACTGGAGGGTGTGTGCTGTGCACTCTCATGGGAGGCAGCTCTGCTGGCCCTTCAGACCCCAGGATTCCTGGGAGCAGACCTGTCTTTTGTAATTCCCATTACACCATCACTTACCTGATGCCAAGCCTCTTAATATTGTCTTGATCCACTTAAACTCTGCCTTACAAAAGTGATGTTTGAAGAAAACTGTTTAAAAACAATCTACACAGGATAGACGAATAATGTTGGATTTCAGGCAGTTTTCTCTGCAAACAGGAGTTTCAATTTCTTTTGGTAATAACCCCTTTTGACTTGCCCACATGTAGACGGTAATTATTACTGCTTTTTACAGCTAGGGTATTTTAATCCCAACACATCTCATTCCCTCTCCCACATAGACAGTCTTTGAAGCAACAATAACAAGTACCAGCTTCCCTAGGCCAGTTTGCAAATTTGCCTCTAGGCTAAAACAGTCAGAGCAAGCTTAGTAGGTCAGAATTGGATTTCCCAAATATGAACCATTCCAGGAAAAAAAGTATTTTTCTTACTGTTAACTTATGAATCATTAGAGAAAAAGAGAAGTATTGGGAGGGTAGATGCCTCCCCTACCCCCTGTGTGAATTATGCATGGAAAATAACTGCACAAAATGCTCTGGCTGTACTGAAGTCAACAGGAGTTTTGCCACCACCTTCCAGCAGAGCCACATTTTCACCCACTGCCTCCAGAGTGATATCTCATATGTCACCATTTACTAGTAGCAGCAGAGAGTTCACCACCAGGCCTGCCATTACCATATAAAACATAAAGGAAAGCTGAGGTATCTCTGTGGGATCTGGCAGCCCCACAGAACTCATCCAGATTTGTTTGGTTTTAATTACCATTACAGTCAAGGGCACTAAAAACTCTGTGGAGTCTGGGAACAAACTGTTTTGGTTGCCCTCAGACACACATTATCCCAGCACAGCTCTGCAAGCAGCATGGTGGCGGTGCCCAGCTGGAGGAGCTCCAGCAGGACCAGAGCCAGGGGGCTTCAGACAGGGGGACCACATCCATTTCCTACCTACCAGAGGGGAGACTGACCCTTCAGCTTCCTCATCTAACCTGGGCACTCTCTTAGGACCCACACAGGGATTGATGTATCTCCCTGAAAATCCAGGGTTGTATGTTCTGGCTTCTTGCTAAGTTCAGTCTGAATGCTATTGCTGTCTGTCCCTAGACAGATGTGAGAGCTGTGCCTCACCTTGGGCACAGCAGGCTCAGGGAACATGAGCCTTTGGATAAGCTGAAGGAAAGTCAGATAGAACAGGCAAAGCATCGTGATCACTGGCTGATTTGTTAAAGGCTTGTTCACAATGGGCACCACTTTGTTATCACACCTGGAGATGCAGCCATTCAGACCCTTGCTGACAGACACAAGTTAAAGCCCTCAGCTGAAGCATTTTGTTCCTCAGCTTTCTAATGCAGTCAAACCTTTGTGATGGAAAGCACCCCCAGAAGATGTATTGCCATGAAAACGTTGCTCTAATGAACTGGCAGGAAAGACAGTTTCACAGAAAGATCTCTGAGCAGCCTGATTCGCAATTACTCTTCACATCCACAGGCTCTCATGCTAATTAGGAGTGACACCTTTAATTACCAGTATTGAAACCCTCAAGAGCCAACAGATCACAGCCTAAATCCTTGATATTGTCAATCCAGAAGGCAGTTCAGTAGCTGGGTTTGGGGTTGTTTTTTGTTTTGGTTTGATTTTTTTTTGAGTCAGTGGCTTGTTTCCCTATGACGCCTTGAGAAAAGGTTTATTTGTGTAATGTCTACAAATCTAAAATAACAGGGAATATTTAAATTGAGGTAAAGGGCAATTTAAAGCCCAGCTAAAACTTCTCTGCTGAAATCACTAATGGTAGGAAAAATGTGTATTTCCAACACATAATTAGGAAGAGACAAATAGAGGGTGTGGAGTCTTACTATGGAATGTTAATTACAAGCAGATCCTGAATCCCCGGGTTGAGTTCCAGCCAGCTGAGGACACATATTGAAATGTACTTAGTGATATACTCATTTCTACTTAATTACTTGTGAGACAAAGCAGCCAAAGGATATTTCTTTAGGATGCAGAGGATAGCTCTGAGAAGGACTGATAAATGTAAAAGATACATAAAGCAATATCAATCCACCTACTTGCCAGTGAAGGGAATTTCACAACAACATTTTTTCTAGTGCTCTGTGTTGCCTATTTTAATATTCTACACGATAAAGTTTCCACCATTTCCCTTGGAAGATTAGATAAGTTTCATGGACAGGATTTTTTTCTCTCTGTGATATTCAGCCTGCATTTTATTCTCTTTTTTTGGAGTTCAACTGTGTTTTTCTGAAATATAAAAACTTGCCATAATAATTTTTCTCTCTCCTCACTAACTGCATCCAAAGGATCCTCTGAAAAGGGTGTCTAGAAAGACATTTTGGTTGTATTAAACTCATTCTTTTCCAGGGATAGGTGCTGGAGGAGCAACCACACAGAGCAAAATACCTGAGTGGGAAGAAAGAGGAGGTTACCTAAAGTCTGTTGCGTTCTCGAGACCTCCCAAATTTCACAGTGTCTGAGATGCCTGTTCCATCTACCCCATGCAACACAGTGAATGCATTTCCTGTGCTTCAGATCATGCAACAGGACTAAGTGGCAGAAGGTGGCTGGTAAGGACTGGCAGCCAAGATACTCATCCCTACCTGCACAGAGGTACCAAAGTCTCCTTAAAAGATATCCCTGGATGGACTCTTTTAATTGATCTTAAATGGTAGGTGATGATTCAAGACAGCAGCTGCCTCAGCATGAAGTGGTGCTGGAGAGGCTCTGTTGCAAATACATGAACTTCAGGCTGAAGTACATGGGGCAGGAGCCAGTTATATGGTCCTCAAGGGCACAGTACAGGTTTGCACTGTGTGCCTTGCACATAGGCTCAATTTCACCTCCATGTGAGTCACTAGGGGCTTGCTGCCCTCATCCTCCTTCCTACATTACACTTTCCTCCATTAATTTTACTGCTGCAGGACTATCTCCATGGTAAGACAGACAAGCCTAGACTCTTTCTTACTTAAAGGACACATGTAGCTTTCTCATCTCAAAATCAGACCGTTTGGAAATGCTAATGCCACACCAGGCACAGATGAAACCTGTGTCTGTATATACATTCAAAGTCAAGTGGAAATAATCACATCTGACATGATTAAAGTGCAGTATCTGTTGATTGCCATCCAGCGGACAGCAGAAAAATTTAGTCAGTTTATTGCTCCCAAACACATCAAGGATCTCAGTCAACAGGCAGAACCTGAAAGTAACCACTGCTATCTTAAATCCACTTGAAGACAGCTCATTTCCACAGGTCAGCAAGGCAACAAGCTGCACTTGGGAACACAACACATGATGGCTCAGCTGACATGATGTACGAGGTCCAAGGTAACACCACATGTTCCCCGACCCTCCTGAGAGGCAATGTGTACTGGCTGAGAATGCTCCCTTGCACTTGTGATCATCCAGGTGAGGAGAGGCCTCTCTCATGGCAAGCAGGTTTGCATGGCTGCCTGTTTGGCACTGGGTGATAAGAGACACAGATGTCACACGTGTCTGTTGATAAAGTTTGGCTTTAGGGTAAATGCAAGATCAGACATCACCAGGGATAAAGCAAAATGTTGGAAATCACTGGAAAATAAAAAGAGGAGAAAAAATAGAAAAAGTGTAGTGTAGATAAAAATAATTATTGGTTCTTTCTCTAAATCTGTCACCTCTTTATTCCCTAAAACCCCTAAACAAGAGGATGCTGACCCTACTATCTGAGTCATATGCCACAATTATCTCTGAAGTACCAAAGAAACAACAGAAGACATCTAAACAAAACCAGGGAGAACTCTGGTTTCCTTGACCACTAAGGCCAACCCAAAATCCCACTGGCAACAGTCTTTTGTTGACAGAAAAGGAGCATCTATGCAGGAAGTGGTGAATCCGAGACAGCACACAAAAATGGAACTGGGGTCTGAATGCTGGGCCTGCATCTCAACCCAAATAGATACTATTAATTGAAAAATTAGAAAAAGAAGAAGTGAAAACCATGAGGACCTCACCCAAAAAGGGACCAGCTATTCTTCTTCACTGGAACAGCTCATTGGTTGTAGGTGTGTTTTGAAGCCCTGTCCCTGTCTTTTTCTTCCCTGGTATTTTCTAAATCATGCCCAGCCTGGGTTTATCTCTCCCAGCAGTCAAGACCTGTCAGACCATCTTTGCATCTCTCTAGTTCCATACCCTGGACATGTGGGACAACAGAGGCCTGAAGAGAAATCACAGGGATGAAATGGAGAGAGGAGAGAGGGCATAAAAAGAGGTGCAAGACAGATCCACCCTCATTGCAGTGGGTTATGTTGAATATCTGAAAGGATCATGGGAAAAGTGAGTACAGGCAAGCTTAGCAGAAAAGCTGGGGTGACTGATTTAGTCCTCTTCCCTTTGAAGAAGCCTACATAAAGTTAACAGTAGTCTAGAAACCAGGAGGAATCTGCCTTCTTGAGCTGGAGTAGTGGACCCATAGGAAAGAATACCATGTGGTTTAACAAGAAGTGCAAAGTGCTGCACCCCCTGATATCAACAGAAGCTGAGGGATGAACAGATCAAGAGCAGCCCTGTGGAGAAGAACTTGAGGTGCTGGTGGGGGAGAGGCTGGACATGACCCAGCCAATGTGCACTCACAGCCAGAAGACCAAACGTGTCCTGGGCTGCATCCAAAGCAGAGTGGGCAGCAGGGGAGGGAAAGGATTCTGCCCCTCTGCTCTGCTCTGCTCTGCTGAGACTCCACCTGCAGTGCTGCACCCAGCTCTGGGGTCCCAGCACAGGAAGGACATGGACCTGTTGGAGTGAGTCCAGAGGAGGATCACAGGGATTATTAGAGTGCTGGAACACCTCTCCTATGAGAAAAGGGTAAGAGAACTGAGATTCTTTAGCCTGGAGAAGAGAAGGCTTTGGAGTGACCTAATTGTGGCCTTCCTGAAGGGAGCCTACAACAAAGATGGAGAGAGACTTTTTACAACAGCATATGGTGACAGGACAAGGGAGAATGGTTTTAGACAGACTGAGAGTAGGTTTAGGTGAGATATTAGTAAGAAATTCTTTACTGTGTGGGTGGTGAAACACTGGAACAGGTTGTATTTACCTGCCATGGTAGAGTAGCTGAAGAGCAGGGAGCAGAATAATGGACTGTCTGTCAGGTGAAGAGATGGAAGCATTGGACATCTTTTCAGTATTTAAAGGGGGCTTATAAGAAAGATGGGGACAAAGTTTTTATCAGAACATGTTGCTGTGGAACAATGGGTAATGGTTTTAAAATAAAAGAGAGTAAATTTAGACTAGATATAAGTAAGATTTTTTTTATGATGAGGATTGTGAAACACTGGAGCATGTTTCACAGAGAGGCTGTGGATATCCCATCCCTGGAACCATTCAAGGTCAGGATGGATGGGGTTCTGAGGTACCTGATTTAACTGAAGATGTTCCTGCACATTTCAGGGAAGGTTTGAGTAAATGATCTTTAGAGGTTCCCTCCAACCCAAACTAATCTATGATTCTGTGATACTTTAGGGGTTTTTTCACTTGCTGGCATCTGAGACACAAGTATTTCTCTCAGAGTTTCCCACCCTCCTGCCTCATATCAGAGCACCTGCCAGTAGATCCCCTCTGAGGAAGACCATCCAATAAATTGTTACCCAGGAAAGGGGATTTTTCAGCCTAGCAAAAATTTGCACAGAAGATATCTACTTTCCCAATGAAAAACTGAAGGTTTCAAGAACAGAAAAAAATGCAGTCCCAAAACTCCCAAAAGCTAAGTGTCTCTGGTCCAAACCCAGAACTTTTTTACCAAATAAAATCTGTAAATGTTGTTTTTATTTTTGTCAAAGCTCATAAAACTAAATTATGTTACTTTCATGTGTTAAATTTAAACCAAAAATCTTCTGCACAAATCAGTTCTAAGCAGCTCTTTCATTACTCACAGAAACTGCAGCATCTTCTGTCAAGTCATTCAGGTTAACACAAAGTGGTCTAAACACACTGAAGGAGTGAAATCAAGAAAAGGAAACACTTGCTGTATACTCTTCAGTGTTTTCACATTTGTCCTTGACCTTTTAACAAAGCAGTAAAGGAAGGAAACAGAAAGCACAGATTGCTATTAGTGTTGTTTATACACTAAAGCAAATTTTCCCAAGTTTTTGACCATCACTGATACTAAGCTTGTCTAAGGAAGGTTGGGTTTTGCTGTACCATAGCTAGACAATCAGCAAAAACAAGTTGGCTGTTCTTCCTGCTTCCCTCTATCACACCAAAGGTGTCTCTCCACAGTACCCAGACTCAAACATATACCCCAGCTAAATCCTAGCACTATATTGGTGCAAGTGTGCAGCAGGTCTCTTCTGCCTTCTCACACTATGGTTTCTGTGGAAAAGAGGGGGCACTTCAGTGTTATTTGGGCCCCAAGTCCCCAGGTAAGCTGCAGCAGGCATGAAAGATACATTTCTGGAAAAGGGTATCCAAAGCCACCTGCCCAAGAGCACAGAGTCTGTGGGAACCCAGCAGTGACCCATGCCCCTTATTTGCATTGTCCCTCATGATTTCTCTCTTGCTTCCTTTGTCTGTTTCAGAATGACTCAAGCAACAGCACTTGCTCATCAAAGACTAAGCATTGCCTGGTCAAGCAGTGTACGACCTGGTCTCATGCTCAGCACTTGCTTGAGAAAGCATTTGTAACAATAGTGCTCATACCACAAGAACAGTGTTTCACTTGTAAAATTCAAAAATGCCGGATTTATCTTTGCTTGAGCAACTTTAATCCTTTCCTTTCTCATTCAGCTCTCTGATGCATGGAAGCAGGTTTGCCCTTGCCTATGCAGCAAATGACAGATGTCATCTTCATCTTATAGGAGAGAAGCCATGCCAGAGAGCTCAAATGAGACACAGGAATGACAGGTGAAAGCTACAACCAAACAGAAAGTTTATGCTTATACCAGTAAATTCATGAGGGACGTCTCTGCCTCTTGCCAGGCCAAGGGGCACAGTCTGGCTCATGCAGAGGCTGCTAACAGCCCCTGCCCCCTAAACAGCCTGCCTGTGACCACCCCACAGAGTGCTTGGCCACGAGCTTTTCCTGGGCTCTATCTGGTCTCCCACTGACCCTAAGATAAAACTATTGATTCTGGATAACACAGTGGTTGTCCTGAATCCCAGCAGAGTGATTCTTCTACAGCACAGACCTGGTGGACAGAGGGTATACATGCCCAGAGGTGAAGAAGGTGCTGCAGGTGCTGAAGGCATGATGTTGGCTGGAATGGATAGTATGGGAGGTGAGGGGAACCTTACCCAACAATGGTTCACTTGTGGGTCTGGCTGGGAGCAGTCCTAGGAAGAGCTGTTCCCAGATTGTTCTCTGCAGTGGGGGTGGCCAGGCCTGATCCTTGGTTTACTCCCTGCCCTCTTTCATTCAGAGATGCAGGAGCATCTTCACAGGGACTGTGTGCCACCTCAGAGGGCACTAAATAGCATGATCCAGAAGCAAAGGGAACTGTGTAAACAGTAATAATCTTCCCAACATCCAAAGATAAGAACCCCTGACACTGAAGCACTGAGATTTTCTCAAGCCAGGATCTGGTTTACTTTTCCTTCTCTCTGTAGTTTGTAAGTAACTTAATTTATAAACAGGTATAAACCTAAGTAGCTTTTGTTCTACACCAGGCTTGTTATGCCCCTTCTTAGTCTTAGACAGCATGGGTTATTTATTCATGCTCTTTATTTCCCATTTTTCCTTTTTGATAGGTTTCTGTCTTTTAGCAAGCAGGTAGAGCCTTCAGTCTGTACCTACTCACAAAGACTTAATTCAACCAAGAACCTTTCTCTGAGTGCAGTTCTTGTTACAGTACCCTGTTGTCACTGAACACAGGCTGTAGCAAAGGTGTGAACCCATTTACCATTTATTAACAGATCCCAGGAGAAGTTATTTTTCTGTTTGCATACAATGTGTGTGTTGCCCTCTGACTTTTCTGTTGCATCAGAGCTGTCACTGAAATGTGAAGCAAACTATGTGTTGTAATGTTCATGGTCCAGCCACATAACTACACAAATGACATTCACACGCAGGCTCATGCCCTTCAGAATGCAAAACTGGAAATGGCAAACTGTTTTAAATCTCTAAACACATACATTTTACAGACCTAATGAGAAATTTTAAGATTTTCTAGTTTTTAGCACCACAAGCAGTGTTTCTCACCTAATCTATATAAGCAGTTTAAATGGAGCTGGGAGTTGCTTAGAGGTTTTTCAGCAAAGGAATATTTACAATAGTATTTTTACTTAGCCTATGGTACTTAGAAACACTTTCAGTTGAGTAAAATTGCATTTTGTTTTGGAGAGAAGTGTAGCATTAAGTTAATTAGAAGCACCACCCATTCCAGCTGACTTTACAAATTTGGCACATTCAGCATGTGTGATAAACTGAGTGATTTCCAAGTGTGAGCCAGCACTTATGTAACATTCCAAACTGGCCCTCAGTGAAGTGGGCTCTAAGTATTTTTTCTGCTTTTGTGAGACTCTACAGCCTGATTATTCCACTAATAAAACTAGCGTTCTACCAGACAGTAATATTAATAAAGCACCTTTAGATCATATGAAAATTCTTCCTACTGACCTAGAAAGATGACTGCGTCATGCATGATTCTGGGTAACCACCAGTATTGCCTCTTTGCTGGTATCTGACTATACTCTAAATTTCTGATTTATTAAGAGCAGGGAATGGAAAGTGTTCTCATGGGACCCATACATTACCTGACTGGGCTGGATTTCTGGGTAATCCTGAAGCATAGTTGAGAAACAAGGAAAACTGCAAATTCTTGTGGGAATCCCTCCAAAGCTGCCACAGGTGTCTGCAGATGAACCTGCTCTGTGAAATGTGGGGGTAGACAGAAACCAGGGTAGACATCTGCTAGAAAGAATAAGTCAGAAAGGTGGAAATAGTCGGATTCCCCATTCTCTAGAGAGCCTGGTCTGGTGTAGCACATGGCTGCTCAGTGTGCTCTCTTGTCAAGGAATGCCCTCTCAGCCACTTCATGAAGATCCTTACAGAGGCTCTCCTGAACACTCAGCTGACTGGCATTTCCAAGGGAGGGTTACTTTGTATGTCAGATGAGGATTAATATTATTTTCAGTTTTTTCCTGAAGCTATGAACTCCTGTTTTCGTGACCCACACAGCTGTCTCAGTCCTGAGTCTGGGATTAACCTGCCTTGCTGCTCCTAGGCCAGTCAGATTTGTTCCAGTAGATTTGCACCAGTCTTACACATGGGAGGGTAGACTGGTGGCTGTAGCATTTGCCTGGGAACAGGAACTCCTTTTCAGTAGCTAAAACAACTCGCTGGAAGGAAAAATGTCATAACTGTACACCAGGCTTGCCAACAGCTGTTTCACTGCCTTCTGCATGGTCAAAACAGGGGCCATGGGAGGCTGCTCTGTACCTGAGGCTGAGAGCACATTTACAGATCACTTGGAGCAGCTGCTCAGCCAAGTTCTTTCCTACCACTCAATAAAGACATATTTTTAGCAGCAACAAAAATAGATTTCAACGGGTATCTTAAAAACAGATAGAAATTCACATTCCTCTTTGATACCTAACAGGGATATAAGGTACTGGGCTTTCACACCTCTTAATGTGGGGACCCTAAATGTTCTGACCATGTCTGACAATGGATGGTTGCACAAAAAAAATACAAAATAAAAATCATGCAGAAATACAATTAATCAAGGGAGCCTTCTTTGACACAGAAACTTTCCACACCATAAAACAGCACTGCAACAAGTCTGTGCACAAAGGCCATTCATCCTAGGGGTACACTCATAGAACAGTTTGAGTGGAGGGGACCTTTAAAGGTCATCTACTCCATCCCCTATCAAACCAGAGGTACCTGTAAAGGGACTTGTGGCTTCTGGAACTGAACATGTTAGGGGATAGATCATTCATCCCTCCACTTCCTTTTGAGACATCAGAGGCCAGGCACATTCAGATCCTGCTGTAAAGTCCATTTCCCCTTTTGCTGGGTGCTAAGGGAGGATCCAGACATAATGGCTGTTATGTGAGAGACCAGCACTCCCAATCTGCTGTTATCTGCAGGAGTTGGGTTAGTCAGAGATGGTGGCAGAGTAGAAAGGAGGTCAGCTATCACTGCTCCAAGCTGAAAACCAAATGAACTGCTTCAAAGTTGGGAGTAGCATGGAAGACTGAAGCCTGAAATCATACTATTTGACGGCAGATTCTGTCAGTGTCTCATAAAGCCTTCTCTTGATCCTTGAGCTACGTCTTTGAAACCCACACAGGAAGGTACTACCTTCCGAGTGAGACATCCCTGCAATGATAAAAGGAGATGCAGCTACTGTTTTAAGAGCAGTATGTTTGGGATTACAATTAGCCTGAGTTTAAACAGTGGCTGCAAAGAAGCAGGGTGGGCTGGAAGATGGTGCAAGGCAGAGCAGACATCCCAGGACGAAGTGCCACTGAAGCTGCACTGGAACTGGGGCAGTGTAAACACATCACTACCAGAGAGAAAGAGCCCTGCCAAGAGACCCATGAGCCTAGAGTCGTGCTGGGAGGACACACAGGGTCACTCAGTGTTCAGCCAAAGATTTCCACATCACATTTTGCTTGGCTGTCCCATGGAGGAATTAGGAAAATGAGGATGGTGAGGGGGATGTGGCATTTGCAGTCAGCACAGATGTCAGGCAGAGGAGCAGGGAAGTTTGTTCTTCAGGACACCTCTCATGCATGGTGGCTGCAGGCTGAAGAAACCCCCCTGTTCATCTGACAAGGAGTTACCTGCCTGCAACAAAACCCATAGAGACTTGATAAAATGCAGAGCTTTTACTAGCATGTGACAGCATCCAGAGCACATCTGGGAGGTGAGGAGCTGAGACATGTGCAACACAGAGAGAATTTGGTGAGGAGGGCAAGGCCAGCACCTGAGTCCTCCCTCTGCCTTGAGCCAAGTGATAAAGGTGTTTGAATTAGTGCTGAACTGCTGCTCTGGTACTGGGGGCAGTGTGAGAGACCACCTTGTATGCAAGACTAACTTGGACCTTTTTTTCAAGACTTTTATGGGCACTGGTTAACAGCGAAAACAGCCTAAAAATAAATTCAACTGGACAATTCTACCCACATTTATTTTCCCACTAAATAAGGAGTTCCTCTTTACTGTCTCTGCTTGGCTGCTGTACAGCATTGCACAAAACATTACTCCAGCTATTGTGGCATTTCTCAATGGGAGGAACTTGCTGCTTACATATCCTCCCTCCCTGGTCTGGTCTCCTCATGGCCTGATGAAATGTACTGGCAGGCGTGAAAGGCTTCCACTCTTACCTGAAAGGGTCACTTCTAAGGACTGAGTTTTTGTATCACAACCCAGGTGTGATTCCTAGGCTGTATTGCTACACTCTTATGAAACAGGCAAAGCTTTCAAGATTTCCTCACACGGTAACAAATATGCCAAATAGCTGGTAGAAACACAGGTTCACGGTGCTGCTGGGTAGATTTTATTCTGGTCAAAATATTTTTACAGGGCCAGTAAAAACAGAGGCAACCACAGGTAAACATTGCATGGAAATGTATCTCCCCAACAGACAAAGGAGACCTTCCTGAAGCAGAACCTGTCTGTGACTTCCTTGGCTTGCAAGCACAGACACGTCTACCTTACATCTGTGCCCACAGAGACACAGATGTGCACATGCAGAGATATATTTATACAGACACATTCATACTCTCACAGGTGACTTTATATACACACATGGATGCCTGTGTATATATGACTGACTGCACTTGTGTCTCTGCATATATAATGTATTATGTTCTGCTGTATTTTTGACATTTGTTATGACGTCTATAATTTGTGGTCTGAGAAGGCTGAGCCATGAAATGTGGTGAGACAAACTGGTTTGCATGTCTTCACTGAAAAACAGAGGGTTGGTTTAAAAGACATTTTCCCCCCAGAAAAATGTAATTTTTAAAATCAGAAAAAAGCCCAACTACTCTTTTTCAGTTTCTGAGTTTTCACCTTACAAGGGGAAAACATGCTCCTTTGCACCCTCTTAATCTTTCTTGTTTTATAAACACTGGCCAAAGGCAGAAAAAGAGGCAGAACCTAAGAAGTACACCTAGGGTTTGGTCTTGGCTATTCCATTTCTTAATTTTCTTCTTTTATATAACTAAATGAAAAATAAGAGGTTATATTTTAGGAGTTACAGAAACCTGGCCTGTCAGTTTGTTTTCTTACCATCAGAATGATATCATGTTTTCCTAAATAAAAATAATTCATGAAAAATTTCCAACAAAAGAAAAAGTCTCTCAGTTTTTTTCCAGGAAATGTGTGTTTACTGAGCAGCATTGGTGTGAACACTCCGTGCTCTGGCTACTAGGGAGGATGTCACAAGAAGCCCTTGGATGAGTGAACTAACACTGGACTTGGGACGAGTAGCACAGCTCCTGGCATCCAGGGGTCCAGCACTCACAGAGGCCTCCAAGGGACTGCAGGGAAAGTGGTGATTGTGCCTTTCCCCATCATCTGCTCAGGTCTTCATGCCATATGTAAGCACCTTCCGAAGGAGAAAAATGAAGAACTGATGAACACTGGCCAGGTCAAAGCCAAATCCTTGGGACGAAAAAACCATAAACTTCTGTAGGTCCTGGAGGATGGAGGGCAAAGACTTATCATCTGTACATGCTGAAGGTTTGCAGTCATTCTAGGCTGAGTTCCACATTCTTTGGGATGTCCCTGAGAATGGCCTGACTCCTCCACAAAGATGATCTCTGCCACAACAGACAATGCCACCATCACCAGAAAGCACTCATCTTGATTCAGGGAAGTGAAGAATTACTACAGAACAACGTGGTCCTTTAACAGTGCCAACACCAGCCCTTTGGCCAAGGAGACTACACCTGCCTGGCAGTGTGGGAGGCCAGTAAAGGGGCAGGTGACAGGTCAGCAGTGCCAAGGGACATGTGTGTCCCACTCCCACACCACCAGTAGCATTTTAGCTTTAATCCTTTTAAACTCAGAACAGCTCAACCATCATTGAGCAGGAGGTAGGAAACAAATACACTGACAAAACTTGGATGAGACAAAACCCCCTGTGCCATCAGACATAGTAGAATAAACCTTTAAGATTAAAAAAATACCCCAACTATCCAAGAAAATAAACATTAGTGATGTATAAGTTCCCTCCTTCATCAAGAAGAGAATTTTCTTTTTTTTCTTCACACTAATCCTAGTGTATTTGAAAGCAGAGGTAGACAAGCTTGTCTCACCTAAGACCCATCTAGATACCAAACATTGCCTTTGTAACTTAATATTTGTGTATCAGCAAGATATTAAACATCAAGGCACTGCTGTGTTAGGCATAATAAAATAGTTAGTTATCTGCCAAAACCACAAACCCTAGATTAATAACTTGAGAAGTAAAGCCAGATTGCTGGGATAGTATGTGGGAGAAAATACACAGGAACAGTAAGTGCACCAAGACTTTGAATTGTCTTTCAACTAAATTCATTCCCCCAAATAAAGTTTTTGAATGATGAAAACATTTTATTCATTAAAATTTATTTATAAAGTAATTTATTCTGGTTTGCTTACATACAAAAGTTTTTTCTCTTTGAAAGAAAAAGCTCTGTAGGAGAAGAGAGTCATGTTCATATCCTCTCGTTTCAGTACCTAATTCATCTTCTGTTCCTTTTTTCATATCTAGGAAATTAAAGTACAAGAGCCCAGAGAGAAAATGACATTCACGGAAAAGGATACCCTTGCATTCCTGGTCAAAAGAAGAAAGAGACATACTAATTAATGAAAGAGACTTTTTACTACCCTCTGAATCTCTAAGAGGAATAAAAAATACACCCCAAATCATAGTTGAGATATCAAGTAATCAGCTACCTTTGTTCAGACACAAGGGCAGATGAAAGTAAAATGTCAGTATCCTTTCAAGTGAGGAAAAACACAACTCTTTTCCCTAGGGGGGAAAATCAAATTGTTATGTTTTTTGTTTTTAATTTGGCTCCTTCGATGAGCAAATTTATTTACGTGTAGATTACCACCATTCCTACAGACATTTCAGCCCACGCTGTTTGGAGCCCACGCTGTTCATACGGGAGCTTGGCTCACGGTTGCTTTGCCATGGGACCTCTGCCAGACACAGAAACTCAGAGTGGATAACACTTCCTCCTTCTGTCCCACCAGGACAACACCATCAGAGTGCACACCCTTCCTTGTGCCATCCACCTCATGGTCCATCAGCGTTCCCAGGGCAAAAGTGAGTGTTCCTGATTCCCACAGGCACCAACAAACACCTTGAAATGTGCCGGTGCAGATAGGTTGGATCCTGGTACCACTGGGATCCTTGGGAGCTGGTGGGCTCCAGGATGCCAGGCGGCTTTGTGTGATTCACAGAAGCAATGATCCACCAGAGCCACTGGAAATTCAATACCTGGTGCAGATATCTGTCGGAGATGGATTTAGAAGCTGATCTTTTACAGGTTCTGGAGAGGTGTAGATTCCTTCTCTTTCCGTAAACCTCTTGTCCTATGAGACCGATTAAAGACAATACTTCCTATCTAAAGCTGTGGGATTTTGCAGCTCTGAAGGGAATCTGAGACTTTTGTTCCTGAGGACCATGTCATGACAAAGTCTATAATGGAAAAGTAATGACTTTGGAGCAGGCTTATTCGAAAAAAAAATTAAATAAAATCTGGGCCCTTATCCAGGTAGAGATCTTAGCCTGGCATTCCATCTACATTCTTTCTGTTATTAAAATAATTTAGGAAACCAGGAAGCCTGTTCTGCACTCAATCATGTTAGCCCACGCCGTGTCAATTTGAATTCTGCCTGTGGTGATAACAGTTGAAAATCTGATGGGCCAGATACTGAACTGACAAAAATCGGCATTGCTCCATTACAATCAGTGGGGTTTTGCCAATTTACCCTTGTTAAAGATCTGGACCTCTACTTCTATGCAGGCATTTTTCCAGACAGCAAAACACTCTCCTACCTCTTTGGCAAAGGAAAAACATAAAGGAAAAATTTAGCAATACTATGTAGAGTGACATGACCACGATAATGCAACTTGAAAATTAAGCCCTTGGCTTATTTTCAGCATACTTGAAGTTAACTAGAACCATGTTCAGGTTCTTTAAATGTGGTCAGCAGGTAATATCTGGTGCTGTATTTCAGTGTAGATGCAACCAGATTCCAAGCTGAAGATTATTATTTTTCCGTTTTAGTTCATTAAGATGACTTAAAAACTTCTCTGATGAAGAAAACAACATTTGCATTTTGTGTAAGTAGACACATAAAAATATTTTACCTTCCATCCAACTGATTTTTCAAGTCTAAAAATACTTCTGAAGTTCATCCTTGCTGTAGAACATCCATAAGCCTGTGGAAATTACGTTTTTGATATTTGACCATTTAGCCAATCAGCAATCAGGACAGCTAAGCCTGATTCTGTGCACCACCCTGCCATAGTTCACATGATGACAAAACAGGGACAGGCAGTCCCTTCCCTACCCAAGTTATCCTTCTGAGAAATGTTGCTCCTGACCTTCCTCAAGGTGACTCTGCAAGTCTGCAGCATGGTCCTACAATAGTCACTACTTGAGAACTAGTCAAAAATGTTAGAGGACTGCACTGTGGGTCACACTGCTTTGTCCAAGAGGCAAAACCTGAAAAGCCTTCATGGTTACACCTCCCCTTATCCTGTTTCCATTTGCCATTGCAGAAAGGATAGGGAAAAAGAAACTTTGAAAAAGGGGAAAAAGGGACTTTGAACTTCAGAGACAGTTATTTTCATCTGAAACATGACAGGTACTTTTTACTTGGGAAAAGAAAAAGAAAAATACATTTCCTACAAGACTGGTTTCATCAAAAGATTTGAACTGGTTGTAGCTGTTACACAGGAACAGGGACTCAACAGTGATCACAGTTGTCTAAATGCAGCTTTGAAACTATCCTGAAGGTCTTGGATTCTATTAGTAGAGAAAAGGGCCATGATTTATCAGTGGCTCTAAAAGCAAATGACAGAGAAGTTTTTGCTTTTATCAAGCTAAACACCCTTCCCCGAGAGTTTCATGCATAGCAGTCTCTGCTATCCCGTGAGTCATACTCTGGAATTTGTGGGGACCCCACTTGTGAGAGCCAGCCAAAACCATGACAAGGGAAAATGCACATAGTTCAGCTGTAAGGACAGTCACCAGACCATGCTAAACCCTGTGCCTTCACCCTGTAGCATAGGCCTGCCAGGCCTGGCAACAGGAGCCTGCTCAGTTTGAAGGTATGTCTGTGCACTTCCATATCAGCTTTACAAGCGACAGTCCTGGCCAGCACTGGTGGCTGCTGCCATAGCCAAAAACAGCACTGAGTGTGCACTGGGGTGCAACCATGTCCCTGACAGGCAGGACAATACTGCTTAAGGCAAGCCAAATCTGAGCTTTTGAACATCATGTACTCACCAAGAATAAGATGTGGATAGGAAATCCTCCAACCGTTTCCCAGAAAAGCTAAATTTGAGCCAGTCACAACAGGACTAATACAGAGATATGGATGAGCAGAGAAAAGGCATTGTAGTTTGAATAATAGCACTCAGTTTCTTTAATTGGCCTTTATTTCCATGTCCTCAGAGCACTAGTATGGCTTCAGCAATGCAAAGGTTTCAGTCTGCCTGCTGGAGAACTTCCCTTAGGAAGGATCACCTCCAGGGACAGCTCCCATACCAACCCCTCTGCAGAGAGCAGGGCTGTGAGGAAGGCAGTGCAGCAAGACCACACCATCAGCCCCAGCTACTGGCTTAAGCCCTGCTCTGGGTTAACAGCTGATATAAGCAGCAAACCAGCTCATCAGTTTATTCAAGTAAGCTGGACGATGTCCAGCAAACATTGCTTTTCCAAGGAACAGAACAGATCTTTACACCTGCCTTTTTCTTACCTCTCCCATCTTTAGCTTCTACAGTGAACTGTAGAGCCTGCTCTAACAAATCAGAGCGGAACTGAGACAATACTGTGTAGTGGGTTAGTCTTTATGCTTCAGCAGACACCATAAACCCTTCCGGTTTTTTCTTGCTTTGAGGGACTTTCTGTTTTGTTTAGTTTTCAGAGAAGATAGAATCCCATTGATGGCATTTAAATACATCCATCACAATGAACTCTAAGATGCAGGAAATAACATTTTCTTGTACTTAAGCATCTCAGGAGACTGCAGTGATCATATTAAAATTTTAATCACAAATTCCATGCGTTTAAATCACAAAGGATTCACTGTGCTAGAGAATTTCACAATATGAAACTCTTATAAATTTGTGGCAGATAGCAATTTTCTGTCTGGGAAATGTAAATCAGTTATTAATAAGCCAAATTGCTAACATCAAAACTGGTATCTGTATGCAGGAAAGAGACAAAAATCTTTCATAAGCTTATGAAGTTCTACATGTACTAGCCCGAACAATTTTAATCCCTGTTTCCTGAACTGAGAGACATCAAACTGCATCTCATTCTACAGCAATATGTCCACCTGATCCATGCATGGTGTTGTAGGGCTTTGGAAATAATAATCTGAAAATTAATAGCTGAAAAACTATTCTGAAAGGCATATACGTTTCAGACTTTATAACTAGAGACCTCTTTTTGGGTCAGATGAATGTAGCTCTTGTATAGGCATAAAACAAGGCAAGAAGATAGTGAGGTCCAAAGCAAGCAGCAAGACAAAGTCTACAGCATCCTCTAAACCCGTGCAGGCTCCTCAGCAGCTACCCCAAAGAGCTCAAGACTTATCCCAGCAATCCTGCCTTGACCTGAGCCTATGTGCTGAATTTCAGAGCTGTCCTTGAATATGAAATTGCACAAAACAAAAACATTGGGGTTTAGCAGCTTCCATATGTTAGGCTCCTAGCTGAGCTCAAGCACATTGTTAGCAGAACTTGAAATTTAAATATTTTGCTTTTTTTTTTTTTTAAGCATATTAAAAAAACCATTACCACTCTCAAAATGTGCAAAAGCTGGTGAGTAACAGAGTGGATTCTTGGGATGAATTTGCAATGTAGGTAGAAACTGAGTATTTAGATTTTAAATCCCAGCTCATTATTGGAATTAATTCTGAATGCTTGAATGTTCTGAGTGCAACTCTTTGCTAATGCCTTCATAGAAAACTACATATTTTGCATCACTATGAGATTACCCAATTCCTCCACTTGCACAATTGTTCTAATAATCAAGAGTGGACTTAGTCTTTGCAGGTGCAAGAGCATCTCCAAATAACACAAATAATTCAATAACCAAAATGGATTTTACTGTATGAGTAGCAATTTACAGGGTGCTGGTTCTTCTGCTTGCTGATTTTTTTCAGCACAGCTTAAGAGATTTGGATGGAATTGCCATGAAGATTTAAATTTAAATGTAGGGCAGAGGCAGATAAACTGATTAATTAACTGATCAATTCCATAAGGAGCTTAAAGCATATCTTGTAATTTTACAAAGGAAGGCGTGGGATGCAGTGCTGTCTTCATGAGGGTATCTCCCCATGTTGGAGTGTGTCCCATGCATAAAGCAGTTTCATTTCTCTCCCAGCACTGACACAGCTTCAGAGGCATGCAGGTGGAGAATTTGCCTCCTGCAGCACCATGTGTCCCCCATGCTTAAGTTTGCCTTAAATCAGATGGAAAGACAAAGATTTGTTGTTTGGGGGCTCGCAAAGGGCAGCTTCAAACCACGGCTCCTTCCAGTTGTCAGCGTGCTGGAGTGTGAACTCCAGCCAGGATAGTTCAGTACAGCTGTCTCACTTGCGTACAAGCTGTGGTGTGTATTTGCAAGTCAGTCGGGACCACTGTCAGACCATCTCCTCGAGGTGCCTGCCTGCGTTGCCATGACAACTAGTAAGACACTGATGGGCAATTCGGGCTCCCCACGCTCCACGGCTGCCAGACTCTCTTCCTTATATAGGCAATGGAAAGAAGAAGGCATCTAAGTTAGGCACCCAAAATCAACAGGCTGGCTACACCCCACACACAGACCCCCAGCCAGCTGCTGGATTCCTGGCTGGTCCCTGCAAGCAAGAGGGACTCACTACACCCTCGCCATTCCTGAACTCACTTCCTCGTTCGACGTCCTCTTCCAGTGTGTCAATCAGAAGTGACAATGCGACATCTGGGAAACGCTCCAAATCTATCCATTTTTAAAGTGAAGTGCTCAGTGGCAGTTAAACAGCCAGAGCTTTCTGCTCATTACAGCATCAGAAACATTCCGATTTCTCTGCAGTTAGTAGAGAATGGTAAATTCTACCATTGCACCCAGAAGGTTCTTACATGCATTTCCAAATCTTTCATCCTGCAAGTGTATTCCACAGATACAGAATCATACAGACATCCCTTAAGCTTCAGAATAACAAAGAAATATTTTAATAACAAATGAACAAACAAACAGATGCTGACCAAAAAAAACCAAACCTGCTGTAAATATAAAAACTTGAGACAGCTTCTAGTCCTGGAAGTAAAGAAAAACATTCTCTGCAACTATTCATGCGAATCCCAGGTCAGTTCACATTTTTTGGAAAGATGTCAAGCCTCTTCCCATCTTCAGTACCTCTTCCATTTCTACTGGTTCTTCTCTTGCACATACATAACTCCCTATCAGACCTTTAGTGTCACTAATACCTGTTCTGAGGTATTTTCCTTTTCATCCCTTCTGCAGGTGAAATCTGTGGAGTGTCTCACACTGGTAATCTGTGACTTTTTGTTTGTTGGGCTTGGAGGTGTCTGTCTTGCTCTTGTTTGGTTGTTCTTGCACAGGCACTTTTACAAGCTGTTTATTTTTTTAATAGGTACATTGCTGTGTATTTATGATAGGGATGGCCAAAGAAATTACCTAGCAAAGAACTGGACCATACACTTGGAGCAGAAGGAGGTGTGATTCATGACTTGCCTTAATTCCTGGAGGAATTAATTCCAGATGTTCAGATAACATGCTGAAGCTTGTTTCAATGACCAGGAATTACATTATTCCAGCAGAGTGAAATCTGTAACAAGGGTGACCACTCAGGAACTTCAGCAATTCAAACAACCTTCAAGAGCATCCAGAAAGGACAGTCTTAGGCACTTCATTCACACTGACTTCTGTTGGGATTCAGTCCTCTCTCCTCACTTGATCCATCTAAAAATCTTGGTACTTAGTCTGAGCTCTTTCAACTGCCTGCAGAGATAGAGAGATTTCTTCAGGGAACAAAGAGTGCAGATTCCTCTTCCTCTCCCCACTTACTATAAAGAGCTGGCTTTTTCCAGATGTCTGGTTGTTAAGCAGCTAAAGAGAGGAACAATAAATCTCATGCTTGGAGTCAGTGGGCAGGAGGCACTCCATAGGAGTTAACGATCTCAGTACTCTTTGGGGCCTCAGCAGGAGCTTTTGAGTTTGATTTAAAGATCCATACAGAGACATGGTGGAGAATGTGAAGAGGAAGTCCAAAGTGCTCTGCACAGCCTCTGCTGCTGCAGAGGCTCTGTTCTGTACAGGACTAGAGGCCTCCATTCCCAGACCATCTGAATTGCCACAGTCCATCTAAGGCACAGTGAAAGCATGGGTATCTGAATTAAGTTTATTGTTAAGGGTAGGATCTGGACTCTGGATCCACCCGAAGTCCACGGGGAGTGTTTTTCATGGAATCATGGAATAGTTTGAGTTGCAAGCAACCTTTAAAGGCTGTCTAGACCACCTCCCCCTGCAATGAGCAGAGACATCTTCAGCCAGATCAGGTTGCTTAGAAGCCTAATCCAGAATGTTTCCAGGGATGAAGCATCTACCACCTCTCTGGGCAGCCTGCTCCAGTGTTTCTGCCCTCCTGGATCACTAATTATATCACTGATCCATCAGTTATCCACTGATGCTGCTTTGAGTAGGCAGGAATTCAAGAGCATTTTTTAGCTGCAGGAATATAGTCCCTCTGCTCATCAGTCTTCCTGTCTGCTCCAGCTCATCTTCAGCCAACTTGTGGCTGAGCCCTTCCAAGAAACAATGTTACCAGGGTGACAGGAAATGCACTGGTGTCAATCCCTTGTTGCTGGCACTCGGATTAAAACTAACGTAGCCGCACACATTCTGAATATTAAAAAAAGGTAAGAAAAGGGATGGTTCTTTTGGGAATCCACCAACAAAGGGCCTAGTGATAGGGATATAATTTCCCATCATTGCAGCATTCCCTTTACCCAAGGATAGCCAACTACTCTGACTTCTTCAAACTGCGTGAGCTAAACCAATAATTTCAAATTATATTTTCAAGGTCATTTGTTGAACATCTGTGAGACATTTTAAAATATTGGCTATGTTCAAGAACTGCGGAATAAATTGAGGGTAATTTGGAGACTGGACTGAAAAAAGAAACTTTTCAATTTTTTGTGAATGTATCAGTCACATTTACCCAGTTTCTCAGTATGCAGGGGTCTCTTTGGCACACCTGGACTGAAATCAGGGTTATCCACAGCTTGAGTCAATATTCTTGGAAAAGAGCAGAGGCTGCCAACTCAGGCTCTTTGATGTTACTCTTTGGTCATTGTCTTGTTGAAATGATATTCCCTTTGACATTTGAGGCAGATATGCAAATAAATTAAAGGAAGGGCTTTTTTTATGCTGAGTGCATGAAAATGGCATTTGTGCATTGAAATGGATGTGGAAACTGCATTTACTCAAGCATTTTATCTGCAACAGATAAACTAGATGCCTGCCATGACGCAGGAACAAACAGCTAAGGCAAAAGGTGCATGTATCTGTTCTAATGTGTAATTTCAAAATATAACCTTTCCCTTCAGTTATTATTTATCTAATTACACAGCCAAATTTAGTCCGTGCATTTGAAAGCATAATTAATTGCAATGCACTTGGTAATGTTCCATTCTGCACCACCTGTAAGTCAAACTGCTGTAATACAGAATTGATTTTTGGAAGGGTTTTTATCACACTGTGTGCACTGAAAATAATTAGTGATCCAGGAGGGCAGTTACTTTTATCCTCCTAATTGGATATGCTGGCAGTTCTTATGCCTTTGTGGTCAGATGTTAGCCTCATTTGTACAGTTCCAACCAGTAGGATTACCACACTTGGGTGGTCATGTGTGTATTTAAGAATATAATTCACACTTTTCAGTTTTGCAACTGTTGAACTGGTGTGAGCCATGACTTTGCTCTGAAAGAATCAGAATCTGTGTCGTCTGAGTACAGCACTGAAACACTACCCATGGCTGAGGCTTAGGGGTGGTTCTCCCAAGCCTTTGCAGCTACCACCAAGCCTTTAAAAGCATTCTGGTCTGGAGGTGCCTTCTCCACTGATTTTCACCACTTATTAATGTTTGGAAGAAAGTGTTTACAGAATGTGACAGTGTGACAGTTTCACAATACTTTGGTTTTGGCAGCAGAATCAGCTAAAGAAATTCTCTCCTTTCTCCTGCCTTTGCCATGCAGGTCACTGACCTCTCGGTTGTGCCAACACAACTGTTTGTAAAACAGGGTGATCCCTTGGATAAATTACATAATTCAGGTTAAACTGCCTTCTTTCTTTTACCCTGCTTTTGGCTTTTAGGGATGAAAATGGCAAAAGGGGAGGAAAGCTCTGGTGAAAGAAGGAGTGTCTGTGGAGGGAACTGTCTACAGCGATTACCACTAAACACCTCAATATTAGGAAGATATTATTCTGAACCTTTCTTGTTGGTGTTTGGGGTTTTGTGATGGTTTTGGTTTTTGTTTGTTTTGTTTTTTTTTCTAAAGCATACTAAGTAGTAAGAGGAAACTGGCAAAAACTAAGAACATGAGACTCATGTCTTTTTATCTGCCTCAAGTGAAGATTAGTTGTCGGAAGACTAAAATGCCCTCTGTGAAAAATTCTCAGACATCTTTGGGGCTTTTCTTAGTTCATGGTATATTTTCAGCCAGTAGCTTTCTCATCCCATGTTTAGAGAGCTGCTACTATGGCAGTTCAAACACTGAGCACATGGATCCACAGAGCAAGCCTTCAGTGCACACCACATGGATGAAGCCCCTGAGGGAAGGAACAGGACTGAAATGGAGGAGGAGGACAGGGCAGAGATTGGGACAGAGAGGAAGAACGCCAAAAATCTTCATCTCAAAAGACAAGGGACACTGGGCTGCTGGGACCTGTTAGGGCATGAACCTCCTCAGAACTGGAGGTCCTGGAAAGGAGTACAACCATGGGATGGCCAGGATGGTTGGCAGGTGACTCTGAAGCTGAGGAGATCCCGGAGCTTCATGCACTATAAGGCTTCCTACTGGAAGTCTGATAAATCTGAGATTTTTCACTGCTTTTAAGAACTTATTTCTTTTGAATGAACGGGATTACACTGGTTATCTGAAATAGCCAAGAGGCAAGATAACGAGGAGGGAAAAAGAAGAGGAATAAGAAGAATACAGAAGAAATATATGGCTGAGCAAGTTAACACAGCTCCAATTTGCTAGAAAATAGCTTTCAGCATGCACAGCTTAAGAAAAATGGGAAGCAAGATGAGCACCTCTTATAAAATAGGAGTACTTATTTTCAAGTGCCCACACTAAGAGTTTCTTTTACATTATTTTTCACTTGAATAAAACTTGACAAGTCCAAGAAAACATATCCAAGAAGAGTGTCCTCAAAGCCTGTCAGCTCTTACATGGAAAGTGTACATAATTCCCAAAAAGAAAGCAATGTTGATTGCAAAAAGGAATGAGAAAGAAGTTTCAACAGCTCAGAATAAGAATATGCTGGTATTTGGTTTTTGGGATTTCAACAGCAGTTAAAAATTTTTCAGAAGTCAAGAGACTAGACCTTTTTCATGTGGTGGATTTTTTTTTTTTCACAAGGGAAATGAAATCTCTTTTCCAAATTGATTCTAATAGTGATGATTTTAATATCATTTACTGAGAGGCTG
This sequence comes from Toxostoma redivivum, assembly GCA_013397375.1. NCBI lineage: Eukaryota > Metazoa > Chordata > Aves > Passeriformes > Mimidae > Toxostoma > Toxostoma redivivum. The sequence goes on along the minus strand of VXBI01001813.1, from coordinate 127,641 downwards.
AGCTCTCTGTGCATGAGCTATTTCCATGACTGTAATAAGAATATAATGAAAACCCAGGTGAGCTAGTTACAGCAAAATACATAAGCAGTGATGGTGGTTGTAGTAGTGGAAACAGTCATGTTTCCTAGATTGTCTCAGCACTAATATGCATTCAGAAATCATAAAAATTTTATTAATTAATCCTAAGTATGGAAGGTTCTTTAAATTCCAGATTGTTTGGGTGATAGAGACAATAAATTTTTAAAATGTAATAATCGGTTTTATAAACAATCTCTTTGACACAGATTTTGACTCACTTACTTTGAAATGCAATAAAATAGAATAAACTAAAATAGATTAAAATAACATATGCTAATAAAAATAGTAGCTGGAGAATTAAGGACAGATGGATTAGAAGTTAAGGAAATAGTAATCTTTTTCCAGTCATCTTCAGACAGAATTGAGGTTATCAAGAACAAGAGTAAGGTGAGCCATTAGCATACTATCTAACTAAGCTATCTTTTTCTGCCTGAAATGCAATCACTAAAAGGGCATCGATTTTTGGAAAATAGCATGTTGCCAGTAACATCCCAGCAAATGTTTTCCCTAAACAAATGTGAACCTGCTCTCTGTGGGTAAGGATGTAAGAATTCAGTATGAGCAAATTGCAGAGAGAGACTGGTCTTCAGAGATATACGATGTTTTTCCCATTCCCTGACCTGGATGATAACAACTTCAGAGCTCTTCAAGGGGTAGGACTGAAACCACTTTCTTAGAGACAGCATCAGGGTTTACAGACTTCACCAACTGCCAGGATTTCACCTGCAGTTTGGTAAGGATCACACGAGTACGTGTGCCACAATAACACATTTGCTTGTAAAATATTCTCGTGTAAAATATTACTTGAAGTAGTGTTTCAGGAAACCAGATAAAAGGTGTTCTGAAAGCCAAAGTAAGTTTGCAAGTCTTTGTCTGTAAATATTTTCTTTGGTATACATCGAGCTCTACTGGGAGACACCAGTTTCACTTCAATGCTAGAAAAGTTAAGTAGCTACTTTCAGCGTGCAATTGAACAAAAGTTCTGCAGATGATGGAGAGAAACAAGTGCAGTAAGAGAGTAGTTCGTTCTGTCTCTATTAGACACCATTTAGGGAATGATGAGCCATCCTCTGGAGATACACATATCTCAATTGCAAGGGGAACACAGATGATTAGTTTGGAGAACACATTGCTGAGTCAGATCAGTGTTGTTAACAAATTACCTTTTTGCCAACTGACACACCTTGGACAGGACTTCCTGGAAGAAATCAGTGGCTGTGATCCCTTTTATTTGGGCCAGTCATCATTCTCTTCCATTTGCTGTCACGCTCATGGGGTAGGTGGGCCTAGTTTAATTGACATACAAAGCACAACTTGAGAAAGATTTGGCTGTGGCAACTACCTGCTGACAGGAATGATTATTACACAGCCCACAGCAAGGAGTGCCCCCACAACTGCCTTCTGCACTCACCTACAACAGCCATTTTCAAGACAAGGCTAAAAGACAATCCAATATCCACCTGCTGGAAGGACAGCTGCCAAGATGATGGAGCAAAACTACTTTTAGTACTGGCAGATTGTAGCAAGAGGGGTCACAAATGAGAAGCATAGATTGGGAGGTTCAAGTAGGAAGGCTTCATCAACTAGGCAGGGCACACAGTGCTGGAACAGGTTATTGAGACAAGTTTTGGGGTCTCTATCTTGGACAGACTCCAAGGCTTGACTGAAGAAAGCCACAACCAAGCCAACAAAGCACCAGTGACAGTCCTGCTTTAAGCAGGCAGCTGGACTGGATGAGATGAAGAGGTCTCTTCCATCTGGCATTTCTGTAGGAGGCTGAAAGTGTCTCAGAAAAATTCTCCACTTGAGAGTGCTATGTGTGCTCCCTTCCTGTTCTTTCCTTCTTCTGTGCTCCACATACGTCAAGCAGCAGCTCCCAGAGGTCATACAGGAAAGATTATTTCCTCAGTATGCCTTCCTCTTCCTCATACTTCTTCTTCTGACCCCAGCAGAGCTGCACATATTTGCCTACAGAAAGAATGTGACCTTTTGACAATAGAGTCATCCAGAAATTTGTTCTAGTTTGAAGCTATTTCCCGCACTACCTCTTGGGTTTTAACTCAACCTCTTTGCCACCAACAGAAAGATTTGCTATGCCTGGAATGCAAAATTTTGGTTACCACTCACTGCACTGTAGTGCCCAGTTCAACAACGTGTACCAGAAACTTGGTTTCAGCCAGGAGCTTTTCTCTTCAATGGAACTTCCCAAATATTTTTGGGGGATTTTTAATGCAGAAATGGTAGAGAAAGGTAAGTTTGTTAAAAATTATGCACTGCATCATGGAAAAGCAAGTAAGCTAGGCTGAAACAATAGTAATGGCATAGGTAAACATATCACCAATTATGAAGTTCATAATTCAATTAATATTATAGATATGAGCTGTGTAGATTTATAAGTAAGTACCTATGCATATGTCACCAGTTAAAGGGAGATACATGTTTACATGCTGATATATATGTATATAAAAATTAAGCACAAATATTTGTGCAGATTCATTGGTTTCTAAGCATATGCTTTGTGATTCCAGAGAAGAAAAAGGTAGATGCTGCATAATAATGCAACACTTAGTAAGCCACTTGATTTTGACTGCCTCACCTGCTCTTTCTACACTAATTGACTTACACAGCATTAGTACTAAAATTTAATGTCGACAGCTATACAAATACTGAGCAAAATAACTGCCTGACAAAATTTTATTTTTCCCATTTCAGTGTCTCACAGTGCCACAGAAGCCAGGCAATACAGAATATCCAGTAATTCACTATTCACATGCTGCAAATCGGCACTTACCTAGAATTAGAATTTACTCAGAACTGAGATCAGACACCAGTGAAAGATGCAAATTCTTTACTTTACAGCCCATTTCCCTTCTAGAAATTCCCAAAATGTAATGGACATTCTTGAGATTCATTATGAGTCTATTTTAATCAGAAGCAACCTCTCACAAACAAGTAATGCCTTTAAGAATGGAATGTTTCCAGCTAACAGATCTAGTGACTATAAAACCACAATCTTATTATATACATGTAAAGTTTTGATGGATATTCTGAGCTAACATTTTTACTGGCCATAAACTATTATTCCCTGCCAGACTGAGACAGCTAGCCTGAGGGGAAAAATTATTTCGTAAGGCACATTACAAAAAAAAAAAAAGTGGGAAAATGCTATTTTTAAACAGATGCTGAGCATTTTTCTAATAGGTTTTGTGTAAAATATGAAATATGTTGCAGTTATTAAGCACTTGGTGTGTCAGAAAGCATGGATTGGTGTTCTTTTGGAATGTCTTGCACAATTTGCTCGTTTTATTTTTTTCCAATAGAGATCACCAAGGTTTCCCAGAAAAGCAAATTACCTCTGTTAAAAAAATGAGAGGGGGTTTTACTGCTAAGTTTTCTCTTTTTTTTTACATCAAACATCAGTGGTATAAGTGGTTATAATGGATGGACAGTTCCATCAAGTTTCATTCACCAGAAAACCCGGAGCACACAGAATCACAGAAGAGTTAGAAGAGGCCCTCACAGCAGGTGTTGTTGCTAGCACCTTTTCTGGTTTTTAAGCTGTAGGCTTTCCTTGCACCTGACCTGGCACCAAGGACCTGCCAACTGTCAGAAATTGGCTTGTGCAGCCATACCAGAAGTGCAGGTATCAGACATCCAGCACTACACAGGTTGGGATACCTTCCTAGCCCTCCCTCACCTCCCTTAGCACATTACATGGGTATTGCTGCATAGCTGCACCATTCTCCTTGTCCAATTCACAGTGTCCTTCCCTGAAAGGTGACAGAGAGATCACGACTCACCAGCTCCAGTGCAGCCCTGTGCCACTGGTCACTGTCCCTCTGTAGCAGCCCTAAGTCTGTGGAAACCTCTTGTGCTCTTTCAGCATAGGCTACATTCATACTGACTGAGCAGATACACCAAAATCCACATTTTGCTCTCCAGTGCTTTGTCTTCTCACCATACTGCACCCTCCTAGGTGCATTTTTATGAGAACAAAAGACCACATGGCTTCATCAGCCTTTGAAGACAGAAGGAGGATAAAGCAGGTACATACATATGACACATCTTCTGGGACATAGATGCTAAGGTTGCTCCCCCTCTATGCTACCTGCAGAGATAAGGGGTAGGTGCTAGGTCCTCATCAGGAACAGCTGTGTGCTGTTTTCAACATTGTCACTACTTTGCCTGGTGAAGACATACCCTGGAGTGAGCTTGCTGTGACATAAAAATAACTCAGGAAACAGACACAAAACCCACCTTCAAAGTCAGAGCCCTAACCAATAAAGAAAACATCTCTGGAGTCCAGTTGTCATCAGCTGCTTATAATTAAGCTGCATTTCCAAAACATTGCCTTTCCCACCCACAGAATGGCTTGAAACACACAAGCTAGCACATGAAGAGCATGAAGGAAGAGTGGGGCAGTGATAATCCATTGTCTCTTGAGAAACCCATGGTACAGAAAATGGGAACAAACCCTCCAGAAATGTCAGCTAGGGCTGGATTATGGTCCACAGGCATCCCAAAATCAAATAATTTGTTGATTAAATAATAATTTGTTGATTAATTGATGGAGAGGTTTTCCTACACAGAAGCATGATGTCAAAAGGAAACCCTCTCAGGGGAGAGGACCTTCCCTTATTTGAAAGCTTGTGAGTTTCTGCAGGCCAGTGACTTCAATGATGCTCATTGGTGAAAACAGTCAGAAGCCAGAAGTGGTTTAGGAACCTTTCAGGAGACAGATTGATCCCCTAGGGTGTCTGGGTTTCCTCAACAGTGTTTTGACACTTTAGCTGAACATCAGTATTCTGTGCTCACAGTGACACAGACAACCCAGGGCTGAGCTTGACTAGAGGCACCAATGAGAGAATGAAAGGAAGAATATGGAATCAGCTGGCTGGTTACTGATGTAGCCTCTTTATGCACAACCTCCACCCACTTCTTCACTTCATCAGCATGAGACAATGCCCTATTGTATTAGTTCAAAACAGGCAGTTCCTACAAGACAGACATCTCTGAGGCACAGGGATCTGCAGTTCTGTCTACAAGCACAGGCAATTGGTCAAGTTCCCATCTTATCCTGTTCCAGTTTTCTTCAGTTCATTTGGCAACAGACCAGCAAATTAATCCAAAAGTGGTTTTTAAACCTCTCAGAACCTTTCTGGTTTCTTAATCTTCTAGATAATTAAATTCTGTGCACATTTTCAGTATTAACATTGAAACAGATATTTCCCCCTTCTTGTGCATTTTTAAACAGGTGTTCCAATATCCTGAAGAAAGCTGAACTATAAGCCTCAAGTATGTGTATATTACAATATACTCAAAACAGATTAGAAACAAAATGTTTTCTATCTAGCAGCTTCTGCTTGTCACAGAGACAGAGGCAGCTGCATGAAAATCTTTTTACAGCACCCACCATCCTTTGCTACCTAATGCCACAGTGCCCCAAGGCATGGTATGCCTTTTACTGCTTGCAGTGAATTGCTGGGGCCTCTGTCCTCCACCATACCTTCCAAACCAGGCAGGCTGGCAGAGTCTATGGATGTGTCCCATCAAGACCTGAAGCCAAAAGGTGCCTATTGGAGGGTCACATTCTATTGCCATGGGCTGCTGGTGTTCTTTTGCACTCCAACACAGTGTGCCAGGCATGCCATGGCAGCATAAAAGCTCAGGACTCAGGTTCCTGGCTTTGCTCGCCCACTTTCAGGTGTCATTTGACTGTTTTGCAGCAGTTCAGTCATTGTCCCAAATGGCTTTTTACTGGGGTTTGCTCCTAATTAATACCTATCATCTACGAGGTGAATTTGCTGGGTCAGAATATGGCAACAGTGTTGCTCCTGTCTGCTTCAGAGAGGACAACCCTGAGGGATCTCCCAAGCCCTTCAGACACTAGCAACTTTGCTGCCCTTCCTTTCATTAATATAATCCAAGCCAGATGTTGCTTGAGGACCCTGCCAGGGGTATGAACTGTGGGAATGCCTTACTCTTTGGACTTAATGAGTAAAACAACACCAGAGATGACTGCAGAGTATAAAATGCTGAGTTTAGCTTTGGGTAACATGGCAATGTGTCCTGGGCTTCCCACAAAGTACTTAGATAACCTGAATGACCTAATCTTATGCAGTAAGTATTGAGGATTTGTTAGAGGCAAGAGCATACAACAGGGAGAAAAAAAATCACTTTACATCATAAGTCACAGATGCCAGAAGAATGTACGCACAAATTGCACCAAGATTCTTATACTTTGTTGTGCAGATGACTCAGAAACATACCTTACAAAATAGAATCATTTTTTCCCTCTTTCAACAGGCCAATATAGAGACAGGCTATACTTGACTTTCATGGGTGGATTACCTTGGTTAGGGACTAACAAAGCTGGGGTACTTTCAGGCAGCAGCACAGGTATGAAGCCAAGCAGCTGCCTTCACTCTGGGGGTCCCTGTGAATGCCACAATTTTGTCCCTGGCCTCTGCTTCCTTTACAAATACTCACCGCATCTTGAAACAAGTTGACTTGTATCAGTTCTGTCAGATTTCAGGGTTTGCTTTTTTTTTTTGAGGTTAATTTCTCCTTTTCTCTTCCCACTGAATCATAGAATATCCTGAATTATAAGAGACCCACAAGGATCATCGAGTCCAGCTCCTGGCCTTGCACAGGACACCCCAAGAGTCACACCACATGCTTGAGAGCATTGTCCAAACACTTCTTGAACTCTGTCAGGCTGGTGCTGTGACCACTTCCCTGGAGAGCCTTCCCTGGAGCCAGCCATCCTGTGGGCAAAGAACCTTTTCTAAATATCCACCCATCAGGTGTTTATTAGACAGGTGCTGTTCTGGCCAAGCAGAGGAAGATTATATTCAAGCTCAAGACAAGCTTATTCAAGCATAAGACAAGTGGAATACAGTCCAACGCAAAAATTCGCAGGAAGAAATTCCAATCACAGAACAGTTTCCAAGTAAAAATTGCTTCTTTTATTATTTTTGTAACTTTTCCTCTCACAGGCATTTGACTGTTGGCCTTCTCTAGAATTAACCACTGAGCTTCATTCTGGATCATGAAGCTATAAGGGAAATCACTTAAATGCACTTGTAATTGGGAAAACAGCCAAAATCATCTCTAGCAGAAAACCTCCATGCTTACCCAAGAGCTGTATTCTGTCCAGGCCTGTGATTTACCTGTACCCATAATTTCACAGGGAAGACTTCCAAAGAGCACGTCAGAAGAAGCTGCTCTTTGGCCTAAAATGTAGTGTCCAAAAAAAAAAATACTTCCTGGCAACAGGTAGCCTTCTCTGGTCAACCTTTTTATGACATGCCCCAACAAAGAGCCTGGCTTTTCTTCCTTTCCAAGTGCCAAGGCTCCAGATGAACTCCCATGTGGGCCAAGAAGACACTGCCCATTGAAGGATGACAAAGCCTTGTCACTTCATCAACATTTCCAGAGAAAGGAAAAGGAAAATGAAAAGGAAAAAAGGAAAAAAGGAAAAGGAAAAGGAAAAGGAAAAGGAAAAGGAAAAGGAAAAGGAAAAGGAAAAGGGAAAAGGGAAAAGGAAAAGCCAAGTTATAGCATTCCAGGTCCTGGTGAGGAGTCCACAGCCTGGCTACAGCCAATGGCAAGCCAGACAAGTGTCTGCTCCCTTTCTGAGAAGAAGCCAGAGTATAGGAATATTAAAATTCCTGGGCCTGGCCATGTCCATCATGCTCCATATACTGAAGCAAGGTACCATCAAAGACCATTTTAGTCATTTGAGGAGGTTTAGGTTAGATAAAAGGAAAAATATTTTCACTGAAAGGGTGATCAGGCATTGGAATAGGCTGCCCAAGGAAGTGGCAGAATCACCATCCTGGAAGTGTTCAAAAGATGTGTGGATGTGGCATTTAGTGCTATGGTTTACTGGTGAACACAGCAATGCTGTTAAAGGTTGGACCTGATTATCTGAAAGTTCTTTACCAGCCATGATTCTATAATTTGCAAAGCAAAGTCCAGCCTTGATCACAGCCATGAACATTGTGCACCTGTCCCTTGTCATTGGAGTAGCTCCAGACAGGTAAAGGAAATAGAAGATGCATTGGCAGATGGAGAGAATGCTCCTTATTGAGCTTCAAACTGTGCTTCAGGTAAGATCCAAACCAACATTTTATGTGTTGCTCTTTTCCTGGTGGAGAGCAAAACCAGCATTTTCTGGGTCTAGTTTCAAAGCAGCAGTCTAGTATATCCTTACTGGGACCTATCCTGAACTAAATCCTTCCACATGTTTGATCCTCCTCTAAGTCTTGATAAAATCTAAAATTTAATAGCATGACCTTGCTCCTGCTCTCATCCAAAGCAGGTATGGAGCTTTGCTGGAATGTCTTGTCCCATGTGGCCCTGTAAACATAGCACCAACACTGGGGATCTTCATCTGCATGGACACAACCACTAGAAAGAAGGACTTGTACTGTGGTATAAAGGTAGCAGCTTCTACCCTGGCCCAGAGAAGTATCTGGTGATTCCCCAACCCCTCCAGGAAAAGGGTGGGGAACTGGGCTTGTACAAGTTCAAGACTTTCAGGTGTATCACAGTGTGGGAATCCTTTTTTCATGGCACTTAGTGAGTCAGCTCCCTTTTGCAAGCTTATCAGGTTAAATCACTATTTTTCTGCATCTCAGCAGGGTTTGCTCAATATGAAAACAGACTACATAGGGCATTAACTCGTCTGTCCTGGACCTGCTCCAGCAAAATACAGAATTGCCAGCATGTGAGAAAAATTCTCACTGGGAACCTTGCTCTTTGAGAAATTACTGCATTGAGTGTTGGTCTCTTCTGTTTTTTTGCAGTGAATGTATTTGAGTTCAATACCAAGTTGTTGGCAGTGCATTTTTGCAAAGATCAGACCATTTAGGAAAACATTTCAGGATACATTGAATTTTATAACTCATTCTGCAACTTCCATGAAGGAACAATTCTTGGTCCATCCTTACTAACCCAAAACTCAAAAGCAAATTTTCCCTTGGGCAGGTTTGCACAAAAATAAAAGAAGCACGGAATTTTCCACATAATATTAGAGTGAAAGCTGTGAGCTCAGGTCCAAGTTCAAGTCACCTCCAGTTAAATTGGCACCACTGGCCAATGGCACATGCAAAGTCATCTGTTTGAATTCTATTTCATTGTGAGCTAAGGTTAGATAATAAAAACACGTTGTATTTGTCAAAGGCTGAGAGTGCACTCATGGACCTTCAATGGCTTGCAGTAACTTGTTATGGCACTGTTGAGTGGGTTTGCATCTGAGCCTCGAGATTTCTTTGTGATTTTCAAATCTTTCAGCTGCTTGCAATGAAGCAATTCACATACCACAAAAAGAGAAAACCAATTAGACATTTAAGAATAAAGAGGCCCATATGGGCCCATGTACTCATCAGTGCATTTGAAGCCGTGCTGTTTTACAGAGTAACAACAATTAGTTAACATTTCAGCACTTTGTATTTGAAGTTTCAATGCATGATTGTTGATTGCATTAACCAAGGAAAACTCTTTTGGTTAATAATTGCATGTCGTGGTTGTAGATCCATCGGGAGCCCTCCCCAGTCCCTGACCAGAAAGCAGCACCCTGTTGTACCAGAGCTGCCCCAAACCACACGCCATGGGGCTGAGGATGAGCAGTTGTTCTGACTGCAGCAGGGCTGTCTCCAGCCTCAGGCACTGCACTGCTCACAACAAGGGACAGGAGCCCCAAGTCCTGTGCCTTGCTGCAGCCTTTGCAACACAGCCTTTATTTCGGATGTGCTTCCCTCTTCAATCTGCTTTGCAGTCATGTGTGGTCACACCCACAAGCACTGATCTGCTCTGTATGACCACACTGCCATTAAAGTTTTCTCCTCTCAGCCCACAGCACTGTGCCAGCTGAAGTAGGGATGCTGGCACTCTGAATAGCATGGGGACCATCTGAGGAGGGAAACATGTACACTGGCAGCATTGGCAGCTACTGTGTGGTGAGCTAGCCTTGCCCAACTCTACCCTCACAGCCAGATAGGGACAATGCACCTTGGCCCATGGGTCTCACTGACATCAGATCTCAGGCTCTTTCATCTGTGCATCTTTCATCTCTCAAACACTTTTTTTTCCTCTCCAACTTCCAACACAAATGAAGACAAACATGGCCTGGGCAGCAAGTTTTTGGGAGCTTTCTTCCCTACTCAGATGGTGGAAAGCATGCAAGTTTTGGCACCTTGCCCCATTTTGCCCAGACAGCCAGACCACTTGTCTCTTATTGTCTTTCTTTCCCCCCCGCAAGGCATTTCAAAATAAATAAAGACAGGTGCCAGAGTCTATTTGCTCTTTCTTCCTAATCTTCTTGCATTTATCAAAACACAGACCAATGCTTTATTACATGAGTTGCCTATTTCCTCACATAATCATCCCATATCTGAACCTCAAACTCTCTGCCTAGAAAAACAACTCCAAGGCAAAAGCAGAAGAGGTTTCCCTTTGCTATTTCAAATTCATTGAACAAACACCAACAGCTTCATTTGTCCCAAAGGGACCAAATGAATTTAATATTTCCTAGGATAAAAGGCCTTTGTTCAAACAATTCTCCCTCCTGCTAGCCCCGAGCCAGTAAAATCTAGCCTGGCCCAAGTATTCTCTGAAGCAGCATAAGAGAGCATAAGGTCTTTAGGCAACAAGGAGAAAAGAAAGAGCTCAGAAAAGGCCATTGTCTCCCATTCAAGGGGAAGACCCAGGCTGAAGATTTTCCTTTCAAAAAGATGAGAGTGTCCCAAAGATCAACTTCCCAAAAATGTACAGCTGTTCTTCAGCCTGGCTCTGCACAGCAGCAGCTGTGCCTTATTCTAGGCTGTTCTTGTGAGTGTTGCTATTGCAACACTGGTCAGAAGAGCATCTCTTGGTCAATGTCATTAACTGTGTGACCACTCAACAAGGCCTCCTGAACCTGCTGGTGTCTGCTGGTGGTGGCACTCTTCTGCAGGTGCCCCAGTGCTGTGCAAGAAGTGCAGCCTCTTCTGTAGCCACTGCCTTAGCAAACCAGGACTCCCATGAAACACATATGGATGTTCTTGCGCTGGAATTCTCCTACCCTTTCTTGGGCAATTTCCACTTTATTATCTGTAAGCAGTCTCTCTGGGTCTTTCCTTGCTGGAGGAGAAAGAGGTTTCCCCACATTTCAAGCTGCTTGATCCAAGACCATACCTAGGGCCATCTTATTAGGACATGATAAAAGTATGTGCAAGACAGGAGATATCTCCAGGCAGAGATAGTATCTCTGCTATGCTGTGACTACCAGCACCAGAATTTCACATGTAATACAGAAAAACTCACACTGCCATGTAAGGGAGCAATCCATGGCCTCTTCTGTCTTCTTCTTTCATTGAATCATAGAATGGTTTGGGACTAGAAAGGACTTTAAAGATAATTTAATTCCAAAACCTGCCATGGGCAGGGACACACTTTCCAGCTGAACAGGTTGGTCAAAACCTTCTTTGCACTGAAGGCCTTCAGTATAAAACACTTGTGGACCCTCACTTCACTGAACCATTTGTCGATCAGCATCAGTCTCTCTACTCGCACAATTTGCTGTTTCAAGGCTGAGTGCTCAATTCATTTGCCTAAGTACAGGTGAAGAAGCCACTGGCAGCTGCCAACAGCATCTGAGGCATTGGCACAGTGACAACCATACCCTATTGAAGCGACAGCCAAAGGCCACAGCAAGCACCAAAGGATGCCGCAAATGGCACTATGTTTGGGTTTAGGCAACTGAATCAGGTCCACAGCATGTACACAGCACTCTTCTTGCCTTGGGCAAAAGTGCCAGCCTTGTATTCAACCAACTACAACCTCAGTTCCTTAAACCAAACCAGAGGTGTCCATATGCTTGGGAAGGAGCATTTTGGGGTGTCCAAGTCATGCCAGTGTGGCAGAAAGAGCTGTATGCCCCAAAGCCTTCATTTGAGGGGACAGTCTGAAATCTTGTCATGCATGGAGCACCAAAAACTACAGGGGCAAGGTGCTGAGCTTGGAGCTGTAGGCTTATGCAGCAGCCTCCACTTTGGTTCTTCTCTGTGGTAAGTTTACTTCAACGGTTGATGCATTTTAGAATGTTGCCTTATATTTATTTCTCTTTTTTATCTGTGCAATAAGCTAAAAAATGCCATATGCCTGTTTTTATATTCCTCAGGCTTCATCCCCACACACACACCATACACACAGTTTCCAGTTGAGTAAGGAATGCGACGCATTTATCTGTGGCTCAGCACAGACACTGGTATACCAATGCATACATCCAGTGTGGGCGTACAAGAGATATAGATGCCATATGGAAATCACATCTGACACATACAGCTTGGGACAAATGGGAGAAAAATCTGTGCCACTCATGTGCACCATGGAAAGAACTTTTCCTGAAAATTGTTGTTTGCTTTGGCTTTGTAACTCTCTGATACACCAAAGCACAGATGCCAGCTTGTTATCAGAAAGGAGTTGGAGGGAGAGATGGGACTTGACTGCAGCACAGAAGGAGAATTGGTCACCCTCAGCTTCCTCCCCTCACCCAGATTTGCAAACAGACTGGACCCAGCCTAAGGAGGCAGCTGCGCTACGCCCACCCACCGACTGGAAGCTCCACATCGGCATTCCCATGACTGCCAGGAAAGAGCTGGCTGCCATCCTGCCTCCCAGAGCTCCTTCCCTTCAGGGGACAATAAACACTTCACCTTCTAAAAACTGGATTGCCAGATACTTTATACAGCCAAATGATAACTGATAGGCAAAGAAGAGAAATCAAGCACAGCAAGGAGTTTAAGGTGGGTTGAGAAAAAGATAAGTTAGAAATAGGATTTAATTATACAGATGTTATGGTGATTAGGGTCATCCAAGTAGGCAGATGGATTTGCAAATCCAGGAAGTTTTGCTGTGGTGACAACAATTTCTTCCCTCTCCATCTTGCCTCCTAGACAGCACAGCCCTCAGAGCTCCTGGAAGGAGAACTTGGCAATCCCCCTTCTCCTAATGACAAGAGGGGTTGTACCAGCACTGATGCAACTTGTTTGGATGCTCAGGGCAGGCTCAGCCCCCAGCAACACTCAGGCAGTCTGAAGGAGGCTGCTTTTCTGGGGGGTGGGGAGGAGGAGAGACGTGATTTATGGAGGAGGCTGGCACAGATCCACCAATCCAGAGGTTTGCAAGTAGAAGGTTCTATCACCCACTCTCTATGCAAAGAGACTCATACCACCATCAGTGGAAGTCTGAACAAAGACCCAAGGGCTGGGCTGGTGGAGGGAACATGTTGTTCTCTAGTGTGAAATGAATGTGGAGTTGAAAAAGTTGGGTTTGGGTGGAGCTGGGGTGGTCATGCTTCCCGGCGGCTGTGGGTGATGCAGAGAGAGCCCTTCCCTCAAGCCCCACAAAACCAAAACTGCAACACCAGGAGCTAAACTGGGGAAATTCATTTGTTTAACCCTTGGAATGCAGCTTCTAACTGGCTGAAGTTGCTCATAATCATCTCAGCTAAAGTGAATAATGACAACATTTCCCAATTTTTTATCTCCCCAGCACCAAACCTGTTTTCAGTACTTACAAAGTTCTTTGGGGGGTGGTGGTGTCAGTTGTTGGCATTTCCCATACAAACATTTCCCTCATTATTCTCAGTCNGAGGAGGAGGAGGAGGAAAAGGTCAGAAGACAGAGGCAGGCCAGGTTACTAAAACAGAAGGGAACCAAAAGAGCCTGACAAAACAAGGGCCAAGGAACGTGCCTGCTCCCCTTCTCCTTCAAGCAACTGCAGAGCAAGGTACTGACTGTAAAAACAAATACAGCATTACAATGCAGAGGCAGGAAAAACCAAATCCCAATCACACAGAGGCAAAGAAGAAAAGAATTAATCAACTTATGCCAAACCTAATAATAACAGAGTCCGCACCATTGGCCTCCCCAAAAGAGAGGAAAAGAAAACAAAAGCGCTGAAACATTAAACACAGGAATTAATGGAAAATATCAAGCAAATGTAAGAATAACAAGGAGTGCGAGACTGCACACTGGCCTCCATTTCCCTTTACCCCATTATGCATACAGAGACAGAAAAAGCAAGCACCATTTCCAGCCATAGTAATTCTGGAGTTTGTAATAAGGAAAATTATTTGTACGCCAATTGAACTAAGATAGCTAAATCTTGTTCTTCCGAATGCTCTTGACTTGGTAGAGTCATTCTACTGAATTAGGTATGAAGTCAATTGCATTTGAATCCTTCTCTGAATTCTTGCACAGAGGGACCTGTATTGCTGGAGCTCAGGAGCTCTCAGGGAAAAGCCTGAGTGGAGCATGTTCCTCCCTGAATGGCATCCTCCAGCCAGGCATGGGGACAGGCTTCTGCAAAGCCAAGCTGTTGTGTCTGTGGTGTTTTATCCCACCCAGCACAGTGCCCAGGCAACATTTGGCCATGTCTTTGGCACCAGTCCTGACTGAGGGATGGAATGCATTTCACCTAGCTGTGAATCTCTACGGAAGGGACATTTCCAGATGACATTGTCACCCAAGGGATGCTCTTGGCATACAATGCAGAGAAGCAAGCCTTCCTATGGTGAGATTCACCTCACCTTCAACAAGGTGTCTAAAGTAAATCAGGTGAGTCAGTCTCAACAAGTGCCAGTTTCTCTCCATTGCCTACTAAGGGGGCATAGGTGTCTAGTTCAGGTGAAGGTGTATAGTTGTATGAGATTAATTCCATCTCTAGTTCATTTCCTATGCACATATTCAGGGAATGCGTTTATTTATATTTAATTTATGTTCACACATAAGAGCAAGAGATGGGAGTAAGCACATTCTCCACAAGCAATGAGAACCACAACTCACATTTGCTTTCCCTTCTAGCTCCCAAGCCTCTTTCTATGATGTTTTTTCCAACCTCAGCACCGCCACAGTCCCATCATCCTTTTAGTCATAGAGTGATTCCTCCTAATGGTCTGTTTTCTCTTCAATCCTTCCCACTGTCTATCCAGCCCACCCAGCCCAAGTTTCCCCAACCAGACCTCTCACTCAGCAAATCCAAAGCTTGTCATTGTTCCCCCTTTGCAAGAGCATTGAGACTGCAAGAGAAGTCCAGTCCCAATGTCCAGTGTTTAGACATGTTTAGGGATGTGACAGGGGAGGCAGCTGTCAGGCTGGGGGAAAATTCCTGTTCACTCAGTTGCTCCCCCCAGCTGCTCCTACCATGCAGGAAGAAGCAAAGCTTTCATGTGTGTAAGTCACAAAGCCAGTCATTTATAAATGGATGAGAGTTTTGCAAGCACTGGCAGATTTCCACACAGACACCAAGGTACATCCCTGATGCAAGACCACCATCCTGACAAATTTCGAATCCATGTCACAGTGTGGGGGTCGAAAAAATTCAGAGAAAAGGCCAACAGAGATTTTTAATACTGATGTTTATTTCCCCACTGCTTCTCTTGGAAACTGATGAGTTTGGCTGGGTTTTTTTTTTCCTTTCTCATATTTCTCCACATCACTGTAAAACACTTGAGACAGGTGAGGAAATTATGACATGGTTATGAAGACTGTCTCCAGCAACTTCTATAACAGTGGGGCTGTTCCCACTGGCTGTTCCCAACTAATAAAACACAGCATAGCATCATTTACTCACATACTTCATTCAGCTCTGAAGCTCATGTGACTGCTTCTAAAACTTCCCATGCCTGCTCTCCAATAGACAAATTCTGCTCTCACAAAGAGATGGACTTTACTTACAACCATGCCAAATCTTACATAAACAAGGTAAAAAATTTACCCACACTGGATCTTCATCTGGTTTATTCCTGGCCCTGATTCAGTAGATGTGACTGTGCTGAAACACTGAGTCTGTAGAATCCATACCTTAAGGAAGTTCAGCTCAGTACCTACACATGGTGGTTTGTAACATGCCTTTCTCATAGAAAACACAGCAATGTTCCTAAAACTTGTTCAGGATGACAGGTAGAAAAAGGCTTTGAAAAGCTAGGGGGATATCCTCATATACTTTTAAGGAGTTCTTGTATGTGAGCATATGAATGGGCTCCCTGGTTTCTAGTCCTCCACTCTTGTCCAGATTCTGTTCACTTCCTACACCTATAAAACCCTACACTCAGTGTCACATCAGTTATTTTTCTTGCACAGAATCATTAAGACAGTCATTAAGTTTTTCCAAAGCAAGGTCACCCCATCTGCATACTTCTGAGGGTCCAGCCTACACTAGAAGCTGGGGATTCATCTTCTGCACACAATTTACTGCAGTATTTCACTCTCCCCACCACTGATCTAACCCTGACTTTCCTTGCTGCTCTTTCAACCAAACCTATCTCCCTGCCATGGATCTGGAAAGCAAATGGTTTCCCTCCATATACAACAATCTTAGGCTGCTACCACACTCTCTAATTCCCAGTCCTCTTTTCTTTCCATTAAATCAGACCTTTCATCCAGATTCTCTTCACAGTATAGGACTTTCAGATCATCGACCACTGCCATGCATCTCTTCTGAATTACCTTCCACATGTTTACTTTTGTCACGAAGTCCAGTCTTCACAACCAGCTATGTCACAGCTGAGGATCCACTGACAGTGGCAGGATGGACAACTGAGGGAGTGGGTCAGGCAAGACTTCTCCATGCACATAGAACCATAGACCGGCTTGGGATGGAAGGGATCTTAAAGATCATCTAGTTCTAACCCCACTGCCATGGGCAGGGACACCTTCCACCAGGTTGCTCAGAGCTCCATTTTACCTGGCCTTGAACACTGTCTGGAATAAAGCACCCACAAGTCTTCTGACAATTTGTTCCAGTGTCTCACCACCATCACAATAAAGAATTTACCCCTAATATCTAACCTAAACCTACCCTCTTTCTTGAACCCATTGCCCTTTGTTGTGCCACTATAAATCATCTCTCCAGCCTTCTTTCTTGTAGGCTCCTTTCAGGTACTGGAAGGCCACACTTGGGTCATGGAGCGTTGTTGACAGCAGTGGCCATGTAATGAAGTCCGTGCTGTTACCATGGTCCTTACAGCTCTCTCAAGGCTGTATGGCAGAAATAGAGTTGGAATATTGACTGAGGCACTTAAATTAGCCTGCCCAGGTGGAAAAAGAAATAAGGCATACCATTCAGGAGAGGATGAATTAGGATAGGCAGAATGCACCCCGGAACAATGTAGAAAAGAGCTGACAAAGAGGCCCAAGGGTGTGACTTGTGATTAAATAGTTGGAGGACATTAGTTTTTGGTTCATGACATGTGGAATGAGTGCCCAGCAGACAGGATACCCACCAGACCTCTCCTGGGAGCTGGTAATCCCCACCCAATGGCACCAGTCAGGCTCCTGCATCAGTACCACAAACCGTAGAAGGGCACCTTGCCAAGTGTTTTTTCCAGGGTGTCCATATACTTGGCATGGCTACACTCACCAATTTTCAGCAAGCTTCAAGTCTTTACTCGCATCATCCTCTCAAACCACAGAGCCTGGAATATCTCTACTTCTGCTTATATAATACTCCCAAATTGGCATTCACATTCTCTGTGAACCACACACAAAACCTTTGCCTTAAAGCAAAACACCCTTCTCAAGCAACAAGGAATCATAACAGGCACTGGGATTATTCCAGGACCGGATTCCCACTGCTCAGCGAAGGGCAGCCCCGCACCTCATCATCCCCTTTTTGCAGGGCTTGGAGAGGTGTGTGAGAGGAAGCTGCTTTTCCCAAAACACCTGCTGCTTCCCCAGACTCCCCCGCCTCAACCTCGGCATGCATATAGATTGTTGCAACTGTGTCAGAAGAGCAGGAAAGCATCACGGAAACCCTTCTCCTGTAACCATAGCTGGATGTAACATTTGCAAGTGCAAAGCAGTTATGTTTGTGCAACAGCATTTCCGTACACTGTGTTCCACCTGGACCATGGGAAGAGGAGCTCACTGTGACCCCGTCACAGCATCACATTTAGGCACAATCACACTCTGCTGCCATGAAGGAGGTGAGGGAGAGAGCAGGGAGCTGAAAACTCTCGTTTAGTGCCAGCTGAACCAGTAAGTGACAAAATTCAGGTTTCCACCCACTTTCTTCTAAATTTGACATTTTGCAGCTATCATTTTCCACAAATCTGAGGAAAATGTACTTTTAGGAATAGCAGCATGACTCTAGTCCATAAAACTCTTAGAATTCAAGTCGCTTTATTGATAAATGTGCCAAGCAGCAATGCAAGCAGTTAAGAGAGAACATTGAGTATATTATGGAGGTCAGTGCAACAGGACTGCAGGAGGGACAACACAGTGACTGCCAGGTTGTCAACAAAAATACTCAGATGCACCTCACAGTCTTTGTTTGAGGATGAATCTGTTATCATTCCAAAAAATATGTGATGAACTTCATTTCAGTAAGGGATATATACACCTGTATTTAATCTCCTCTTAAGCAGAGATAAAGAATGCTTTTATTAGCTCGACTGTCCCTTTAGTGTAGCTACTACCTGGCACACGATGAAGCCAATGAAGGAGAGACCAGGCAGCAAACTAGGCTGGGAACTTACCTGCTGTTTGTCAATTTTGTAAGACTCATGGATGGTTTTTGAATAGATAAAATCCAGTGACAGAAAGGCAGGTAGTTAATGAAACTAATGAAAATGCTGCACAGATGGAGTGACCTGCAGTCAGGTGGTGTGTGGGGTTTGAGGCTAAGACATGCTTCACAGCCCAAGGGTCCTTGGAGAGCTGTGAGGAGATGTTCCCCCATCTTCCACTGAACTGTGAAACAGCTGTGAAACAGCTCAGTGCTCCATGGAAGGGAACAAGGCCCAGGGACTGACCATACAGCAGATCATTTAAGCTAGAGTAGAGGGACCCAGGCATCATTTCACTGTTCCAGTTAATCACTCTGTGCAAAGTGCAACAGCCTAATCATGAGAAATAGGGAAGAAACCATCTCAAAATGTTCAATGACCTGGGAACTGAAGGAATATTCAGGTTCCATAAGAAAGCAAATGAAGTTGTATCCAAATCTATTAGATGAAGGGTCACATATTGCTTCCCCATAATTTTGTGTATCTTTCAAGGGAAAGTTTTCCAACACATCTGTTCCACTAATTTAAGTTAAATTTAAAGAATATTAGAGTCAGCTCAAAACTGCATTTCTCAATTGTAAAATTATTTTTCACAAAAAAATAATACAAACAGGAAGGCAAAGGGAGAGGAAATGTGCAATCCCAACCTGCAGATCCTGGAAACAGATGGAGCTGAAGATGACTTCAAGGAGAAGAATCAGACTCCTCTGCTCCTGGGGAGCTCAGCAAAGTAGAGGCATTGCAGCAGTGTCCTACAACTGCTACTTCACATGGCAACAAGAGTTTGTGGTCCCTCTGCTCTGCTGCAGCTCCAGCTGCAAAGGTGGGTGATACTGGAGACATCTGCCAGGGCTCCATCAATGCTGCCACACTTAATGGTTGTGTGAAACACTTTCCATCCTTGCCAGAAGCAATTTTGTGAAGGTGTAGATTGGAGTTTTGTCCTCCACTTGGCATTTATCCTACCTCAAATGAAGCAAGATGTTTTCTAAAGGTAAATATGTTTCCTCAGTTAAAAAAAGCATAGTCAGAGTTTGTTACAAGCTTATAGATGTTGCCAGACAAAGCCTTAGCAAGATCACAAGATTTGTGTAGCAGAAATCAGAATTTGCTGTTTGACTACATACCACCTTATGTTGCGGGGTCCCGATATATCTGGGTCCTCCAGATACTCTGAAAATAAAATAGCCTACTTAAAATAGCAATATGTTTCAATAAAGCTATCAGTGTTACTAATTATATTGCTATTCTATCAATACTCCAACTGATTATTAGTGCCATTAATTATGAAAGTAAGATAAGCCCAATTGAACTAAAACTGAATTTCTTAAATGGAGATTCTGAAATCTCTTGAATTTTAAGCATCTTGCTGAACAAATGGATGTTAGTCCATGAAGAAGCAGCTCATTTGCTAACAAGACATCAGAAAGGCTGACAAAAGTCAGTACATTGTGCATCATTGTATTTGTAATAGTTCCAAAGGACAGTATCTGAATAAACACCTTTAAACCTATCCTTATAGTACCTTTTTTTTCTGGAAAAATAGATCAAAATTGTCTCCTTTGGTAGCTAAAAGTAGGTGCTTTCTAGGGTTTAAAAAATGTAGTATTGACCTAGACAGTCCAAATGTAAGTTAAAGTCAACACCAAGAGGGGCTCAAAGGAAAACCTCAGACCTAAATAACTCCAGTTTAAGGGAAGTCCTAAGTCTGGTTCATATAGATGCTTCACATAAGAGGGAGGCTCTCTGAGCTTCCTTTGTCCTGAGGACTTCCACAGTCCTGCCAGTGGTGACATGCAGGTTGCACCTATGTATCAGGCAACCCTCCCCATTGCCTACACCACAAGTTGGTTTTTGGCTTGCTTCTGGCTCTCAGACACCAGCCCTCAGGCCTGGCTCAAGAGCTGCCTGTGTTGTGGAGGTCCCTGAACAGGACAGTGCAGCTCTCAGCAGTGACCTTACATGGCAGGTACCTGTGTGTGTCCCCACCTGTCTGTCACTCCAGAAATGAGCTCCATGATGTGAAGACCTTCCCATCACTTGCAGCCCAAATGCTCACGTCAGCCTCCATCAGTCTCCTGTTTTTGTTGTTGCTTTGTTTTGTTTGCTCCTGTTTTTGTTGTTGCTGCTTCTTTGGAGGAGCGCGGGAGAAGTCAACACTCATGTATGAAAACAGAACTCACTTTCTGTTACACCAGTAGCCTATTGACATGGAACAGCACAGAAAGCTTTCTTGCTGATAAATAAAAATTATTAGTTTAACCAATGGTTGTATATTCATCATTCTTGATACCCAGCAAACATTCTGGTTGTCAAGCAGGTAATATCTGACACATCTGCCCTGTTGTTTATCTCTCAAACTACACTAACTCAAGCACCTCATCCTTGTCTTCATTCTTTGCTCACCCCCTCAAAAGGTCTGATTGATAGCATGGCTATATTTGCATATTTTAATGTATCTTTTTAATTCCAACAGTATTAGTCTAATAGTGGACTTCTAGAAACTTATAAAACCCACAGCTTACACTTAATACCATTGTTAATTCCAGCCATTTGCTACCTGCTAATATAATAAACACATACTTAGAGTTATATTCAGACTACCTAAAATAGCCTTAACACTCCAGCTTTGGAGCCAAAGCTCAGGGAGACAGGAGCAGTTTGGCTTGGCTCCCTGTAGAGCCTTTGGAGACAAATAGTCACAGTGTCTACATAAGCCACTGCATAAGTACTGGTTAGAAAACACAGCCCCTATATCTCTATTGACTGGACAAAAAGACAGCTCTGTAGCCCTGCAGAACCAATGGCTTTTTCAGGTCTCCATTCCCTTGAATTTAGGATTTGTATGTAAGCACAACTCATGCGAGGCTCTCTAAAAGGCAGACAGGGTACTGCATGAAGGGTCCCATTTAGAGAGAGTAGAATTTTAGCTAAGTTTGTATCTAGAGTCATCAAAGCCTGTCAGGCACTTATAAAACCTTTTCAGAGCAATTTAGAGAATTTACTCAAGGTACTGAGTGTCATCTTGTTACATTATTGGCAAAGATTCAGAAGTCAGACAGTTCTTATGTGATCATGACAATTTCTGATTAATTAAACTATGTTCTTTACATCCAAAAGTACATGAAACCTGACTCCTATCCCAGTTTTCAGCTTTCACAATCAACAAGTACAAAACTGTGATTCTTCACTCTTCCACCAAGATTTAATGAATTTCCTTTTGGAAAATTTCCTTTTGTTCTTGTTAAAAAAAAAAGAAAAGCAACTGAAATATCAACCTTATAATAAGATTGGTTTACACACTTATTACTTTAGCAAAAAGTGAAGGAACACAGGCAAAAATAGAGATTTTCAGTTCTGGGTCTCACTTGCAATTGGATTTCAGACTCCCAAAATTGATGCAATGCCACATGCTTTGTCCTGGAATCATTATTTTTCCCAGTTCTCCCCTCAAAATGGCCACAAGGTATAACATTACCTAAACCCAGAAAGGAAGAGACAGAGGAGAACACTGACTTTTGGGTGATGAGAGGACAACCAGTAGCATCAGTTCACAAGCAGCAGGGTGCAGGGTAGACAGGAATAGAGAAGGCTGGAGAGTCAAGAGGACATAGATGCTCCCCACTGCTCCCTGCAGAGGGGAGGCTTTGGGTAGCAGTGCAGGAGGAAGAGCACTGTAATTAAGAGCTGAGCTTTTTTTCATTTCATAAGTAGCAAATTTTATGCTATGTGATCCTTCACTGACCAGGCAGCCCCTGCCTCTGACATGGGTGATTTCTGCAAGTAGAAAATATGCAGATGTGCACCCCTTTGGTTGAGCTCATGTCAGGCAGCTGCTCTGCAGGACTTTGGACTCTTGCTTACAGCTTACCCACATGGGTTCAGATCCCAAGGAAATCAGGGAGTCTGAGTAGCATTGGAACCCACACGTGGTGGGAAACCCTCTCAAGTGAAAGAGAGGATGGATTTTTATTTTAATTCACCTGTTTTCTCTATTGTAAATAGTCCTTCTATTTCCTTTCCAAGGTTCTACCAAAGTTTTCATGTCTTGATAACTGGACAAGATCAAGAGACAGTAATTGAAAGTGTGTAGCAAAATAGGAAAGACAACTGGGTATGAGAGAATTACAAAAAAGCCTGAGTCTGGAGAAAGAGATGGGGGAAGTGCCTCACATCCCATGACTGACCGTGACAGAGATGGCTGAGGGAAAGACAACTTGACAAAGAGCTATTTTGTACATGAAAACTGGGCAGATTCATACTGTGCAAAACTTTGACATTAGACAAGCTGCCCCAGAAGGAGTTTGCCCCATGGAGCTAATCTGGAGAGATGACCAGGAGCACAAGACAAGATGGGGAATGGCAAAAGGGAAGAACTCCTCAGCAAAGAGTAACAGATAACAAAATGCAAGTGATGCAATGCCAACTGGGAATCATAGAATCATAGAATGGTTTGGGTTGGAAGGGACTTTAAAAACAATCTAGTTCCAACCCCTCTGCCATGAACAGGGATACCTTCCACTAGACCAGGTTAGTTCCAGTCAAAACCAACTGGGGAATTTGCACTGGGAAGTCATTAGAGCACCTGCTGCATGAGGAAGGGGGAATTTGACACAGGAGAACTTACAATGAGGAAAGGAAACTGGCTGGTCATGGAGAAAAAGATTGGAACAAGCAGCCAGATTTGGCACAGGATGAGGTAGAAGGATGTGTTGATCTTGTACACTGAAGTAAGCAGTGCTTCTGAGCCCTTCATCAGGAAGTTAAAGACTGTGCCAGGATATAGACATAGAAAATTATTATTAAGTTAAAAATCCAGAAGGAGCCTTGACACTTGGCCTAATTTGGAAGAGCTGAATTTTGCAGCCTTGGAGTTCTTGTAACATGCTTGGTGCATGTATATGTTTGTACTTTAGAGCACAGGAGGGGTTCAGTCTATTCCATGCCAGAAGGCAAGAGTGCAAAACCAGGGCTTTCCTTTTTTGTGATTTACAGCTTCTGAGTCTTCAGCTGGAAAAGTTCATTGGTCTGTCTTGTTTGTGCTCCACATTACAGTACCTAATCTCACATCTGATCAGTTGTCAGACAAGGTTCATCAGAGCTGTCTCATCTCCATTACCTGCCCCCCATCCCAGTTTTTCAAGCTTACTAATCCACCAGTTTCTCATTTCTGTGGGAGGAGACCTTGCATCACCTCTACAGGACTGGCTTATTTTTACCTACCTTGAATTTCATCGTGCTGTGTTTTCCACATATTTTAGAAACTGATATATCTCTTACTTATTGTTTTTCTTTACTCAGTAGTAAAGAAACTCGGATAATCACGTTAACTTCCCCGAGACATGTCGCCGTCATTCATGAGTCACCATTCAGCAGAGTCCTTAGCAGGCCACTCCTTGGGGTGCAGCTCTGGGAGGCCACCAGATAGCCAGGTGCTACTGAAGTGGCAGGAGAACAGACCTGACAGCAGTACTAGGAGGAGGGAAACAGCAAAAGCAGCCCCAGCTTTCAGTTCTGCTTTACAAGCAGGACCAAGCTTCTTGCATAGCAACCAGCATGAGCAGAGCACTTTCCCTAGGGCTCCAAGAAATTCCACACAGATTAGGAGTAGCCAAGAAGACTCATTATTAACACCAAAAAGCTCATGGCATAACAGTCTTTTCCTCTCTCTTGCCTGTTCTGGTGGAAGTCCTCTTCTTACCCTTCTTCAAAATGCAGCTCCCCAAGCCAAGACCCCCAGTCCATATGTAACAGGATTTCTGATTCTCCTATTTCCTAAACCCCATACTGCCTCAGTGCCTAAATTTCTGCTTTGCTCTTCCTACAATTACTTCACAGATGAAGCACTCACTTCTGACCTCTTTCACAGCCCCTTTCCCTTACTTTCTGAGCCCATTCCTCTCCACATCTTCATCTGAAAACATTGACTCCAACATTCTCTAAATTCCTCACTGAAGTGCTCCAGGGATGGCCACAGAAGAGATATCAGAGCCAAACTCGCCATGTTACACATGACCACCTGTGAGTTGATCCTTGCTCAGCTATAACAGCTCCATTGCTGACCCACATCATTGCTGCACAAGAATTTCTTCTCTATCACTGCCCTAGTGTTCCTTCAGTCCATGCAGTCCTAAGAGACTAGGTAGGAGCAGCTGATATCTTCCAGCCACCTCAAAACTAACATATGGAGAGAACTGCTGATGAATTTTGAGATGTATTATGTGACAGGTGCTTTTGGCTCTGGTTATCTGAAAGGAGGGGGAAGAGGTGGAAAGGGTCTCAGATAGAGAGTTTTCTAGTGGAGGTTTAAATATGCCTAGCCATGAATCATTCTTGTCTATGCTGACCACAGAGCATCACATCTGTTGTTTTTATGGTCAAGGAAAATAAAAAAAGAAAATGACTAATACATCCTTTTATAGACAAGCCACTTGAGTCAAGCCTAAAGCAGAGTCTGCTAATTGGACAAAACCATGGCTCATAATAGCATTTTAACATTTCTCCTTCTTACTGTTTGTCTTTTGGTTAGTTTCTGAAGGGTGTTAACCTAGAAGTGGTCACCATGAGGATTTGAAGTTACAGTAACAACCCATTAAGCAGTACATGGCAAATTTACTTCACACCTGGCTTGTCAGTGGCAGCATTTCACACTCTAAAGGCTGCCAGCCAAGCCAAACAGCAGCTCAGGCATCCATGCAGTGACTGGCAGTTTTACAGCCAGGAAAGCAGGCAGCATTGTTCCATCTCTTGAAAAAAGCATAGGGGGTTTCAGGCACAGGCTGTGAATCAATCCTATCCATATCTGCAGCTCAGCTATGTCTTCTCTGTCAGCACTCATTGTACAGAAATGTGTACACATGTGCTCCACAGTGGGAAAAACTACCCAGTGCAAGTGACAGGAACAGCATCCGGATACACTGTCTGAAGCTCAGCACATAGAATCATATCCCAACAGGGATAAAAACACATGACAAAAGCACACAAGACACTGGAGCAGTGGAAATAGATCAAGTACTGGCTTGTAGAAGTGAATCTCACCTTGCTGTGCTGTCACTAACCTGGAGCCTATGAGGTTTCAGTTGTGCTCTGGGTAACACTTCTGTGCACTCCAGAGCAATCTTCATGGCTAGGTCTGCAGCTTTTGGTCCTCTTTGACCTTATTCTCTACTGATACACTTAACAGATTACACCACTGTGGCCTCAAATCTCCTCTGCTACCATTAGACCAATAAAAATACAGCAAGGGGGAAAAAAAATATTTCTGTGTTCCTGGAGTTCCTCAGTCTCAGTTCCCAAACATCTTCTGAAATTATGCCAGCTGCTTTACATAGGTGCTATTCATGTTTTTATTT
Organism: Toxostoma redivivum; assembly: GCA_013397375.1. Taxonomy (NCBI): domain Eukaryota; kingdom Metazoa; phylum Chordata; class Aves; order Passeriformes; family Mimidae; genus Toxostoma; species Toxostoma redivivum. The sequence goes on along the minus strand of VXBI01001813.1, from coordinate 101,655 downwards.
ATGCATGAAAATGTATTTAACCTACAGGGTGGGGTTTGCTTCTTGTCCACCAAACAGTGCTGTCTTCAAACATGCAAATTTGATCTGTTTGCAGCTACCAAAATAGAAACATTGCACTAACAGTAATTAGATCAGAGTTTAAAAGGATCAGATCCTCATTAAGGCTTTTCCTCAAAGATTTACAAGCTTAGAGCTTGAATCTAATCTTCAGTGTCAGCTGAAAGGGAAGCCAGGGGGGTTGATAGAGGGGAACAACAACCATATCTGGCATTGGTTGCTGTCGGTGAAAAGAAACAAGGGGTTAGTGCTGCAAATAGTTAAATCCATAAGATCTTTGAGGGACAGCCACATCCTGGAGGCTCTCCTAAGAATCTCTGCTTTCAACAAGATTTTGGTGTATTATAAAGAAAAACGCTGAAGTGTTGAGTACCCTGACTTTCTCGCCCTTCCTCTCTCTCCAAAGGAGATGTCCCTGCAGGCAGCAACATTGAATATGTGGAACATCTTTGGAGAAAAAATTAAAAATGAGGATGTCAAGCCAGCCAGATTTACTCTGGCCTGTCTTAATTCAGTCTTCCCAGGGCTTCATTCTCTCTTTTTTCCCTCTCTATTTAATCTTGGTTGTTTCTTCCCTTCTTCCTGCCATGCTGGTGCCCCTTCTTCCACACCCTGTTTCTAAATAGCACAAATGAGTCACAAAAAGAACCCTGGTGAATTTGCAATGGTTTTATCATCCATGTTTTATAGATAGAAAAGTGAGGGACAGAAATATTAGGTACCTGACCAAATCAATTCTAATAACTGTGTATATCAGGTCACAGACCCAAGAGACCCAAGCTACAAAACCACCCTTCCTGTCTCTATCCATTCATTCACACACAACACTCACACAATGTGTTTCTTTTTTACTGTCCTTGCAACCAGCTTTCTTTTCTTGCCTCCTGTTGAAATCTTCAGTTTCATTACCCCTCTGCTTCTTAATGTTCTTATTTACTTCTTGATCTTTTGCTACTGACCTCACTGCCATAGGTCTTCATTGGTACCCCAAAACATCCCCTTAGCAGGGTTCAAGTAGATTGTGTCAAAGCTTTGCACACCCCAGGAAAGCTTTACATTTAAAAATTTTGTAAGGCAGTAAGAACTTAATAGAAAATGGCAGATTTATTTCAAACTATAGAGATGGGTTTAAGATGCAACTAATTCTTAGAGCCTGGGATTTAATATGGAAGATGAGATGGAAGAAGTAATCCAATTGATCTAAGTCTTAAATATGGCCCAGGTCTGCTTGTAAATTAAAAGTAATAATAATGCATTACCTGCAAAAGCATTTGATTTCATTTTAATAGCCTTTGTAAATTTGCATTACTAGATCATTTGTTTACAAAAGTAACAGACTAAAAACATCTATTACCTCTTACCCTTCTTATCACATTGATTGCAACAAGTTGTACAGGACATAAAACTGAGTGGAAATACATCCATGTGTTTGACAATGACGAGCTTCAAATTTCTGTCACAAAAGAAGAGAAGAAGAAGAGAAGAGGAAATCTTTTAAAACCCAAGATCTTTCTGGTCTAAATCTTACAGTTTTAAGAATTGTATTTGTACCAGATGAATGATGTATAAATGTTGGTACACAAATGAATGGATTATAAAGATTTGTGAGTCTATAGCCAGAGGAAGCTGGTCTACTATGAAGCCATGGTCAGAGCACCATGCTCATAAGCCACTGAGTGTGTGTGATATTACCCATTGTCTTACCTCTTGACACTCCTCAAACAAGAAGAAAGAATCTAAAATACTTTTTCAGTGTTGCAACAGCGCTTCTTCTGCATTACATTTCACTTCCATTTATTAAGATGGATTATCCACTTCATGCTAAACCCTGACATCCTTTTAGTCACTAATTAGCTAAATTCCCATCAGACCTGCTGCTACACAGTTCTGAGATTTGTGTAATCAGTTAGGCCTGGCCTAATCAGAGTGGTTTCATTGTACAATCAGACCTCAGAGGTATAAAAGTACATGAAAGGATAAGAAAGAAAAAACAGTGTTACCTCATATTGATTTCAGTGAGTCAATGAGAGATCTGAATAAAGACTGAGTAAGAGCCAAGGAAAGAACCTGATAAAATATTTCTCTAAAGTGTTGGTGGCCCTCTTTTTGTTTACTAGAATAGCATTTCTATAAGCTGACAATGTCATCAGTGTTATGCTAATTTAAGTGCCTCTAACTTGAAGAGAGGCAACAAATAAAAAATAAGTATTCTGTACAGAAGACCAAGGATCTTAGATGTCAAAATAATAAAAACACAGTGAAGAATTTCTCTTGTTCAGTGGTCTTCATAATGGAAAAGGAGTGAAAAAAGAACAGACTATCAAGACTTTGACCCCCCATCCCTTTTTCCCTCTTGCTAACGACCCCCTGAGGATCAATCACAGAATATCATGAGCTGGAAGGGACCCAAAAGGATCATTGAAGTCCATCTCCTGGCTCTGCACAGGACCATCCCCAAGAGTCACACCAGGTGCCTGAGAGCATTGTCTGAACTCTCCTTGAGCCCTGTTAGGGTTGGTGCTGTGACCACTTCCCTGGGGAGCCTTAGTGCCCAATAGCTCTCTGGGTGAAAAGCCTTTTCCTGATACCAAACTTGACACAGCTTCAGACCATGGCTGAAGGTCCTGTCAGTGGTCACCACAGAGAAGAGATCAGTGCCTGCTCCTGCTCTTTCCCTCATGAGGAAGTTATAAGTGCCATGAGGTCCCCCCTCAGTCTCCTCCAGGCTGAACAGACCAAGGGACCACAGCTGCTCCTCACACAGCTTCTCCTCAAGGCCCTTCATCATCCTCGTGGTCCTCCTTTGGACACTCTCTAGTAGCTTTATATCCTTCTTACATTGTGGCACCCCAAAACTGCCCCCAGCACTGGAGGTGAGGCTGCCCTAGCTCAGAGCAGAGCAGGACAATCCCCTCCCTTGCCTGGCTGGTGATGCCTGGTGCCCCCCAGGACAGGGTTGGCCCTCCTGACTGCCAGGGCACTGCTGGCTCATGGTCAACTTCTCATTGAGCAGGACCCTCAGGTCCCTTTCCTCAGTGCTGCTCTCCAGCCTCTCAATCCCCATTCTGTCCGTACATCTGCTCCATCCCAGGTGCAGACTCCAGCACTTTTCCTGTTAAAATTGATATGGTTGGCGAATGCCCAGCCTTTAAATTGTCAGGGTCTCTGCAGGGCCTTTCTGCCTTTAAGGGAGCCAACAGCTCCTCCCAGTTCATTGCCATTAGGATTAGCTGAGCCTTGGGAAACCAGGCGTAAGCACTCTGTGGATGCTGCATCCAGACCATGAACAAGTCCAATGTCCCACCTTTCTGTAGGATCTGGGGCCAGGCCCACATCGGGATTTGCCAGGATCACTGCAGCAGGAGAAGGCAGTGTGTATTGACACTCCTGACTGCCGTACTCAGATAAAGGTAGAAAGTTTGGAGGAGGGATTAGTGAGGCAGAGTAGAGGTAATGTCTCTGAGAAGATGGGGTCTGGAGGTGAGTAAGAGAAAGGAAGACAAATTATTGAAATGGAAATAATTATCCCATTAAACTGTTAGTGAATTTAAATAAATTTGGGTTTGTTTCTTCTTTACAATTGAAAGCTATGGAGAGGAAAAAGGAAAACCTGACTGAGAATTGCTGTCCTGCTTTACACACATGCCATTATACCTGCTGAGCTAAACTAAAAGTAATAGAACCACCACTTTATTCAAGATTAAAAATTCACCAGCTAAGTGAAACAGATGTCTTGTTCACACAGGCCAGCCAGAAATAATAAATTATTTTTTACTTCTACTTCTTATTTCACTTTTAAGTTATAAACAAAGGTTTATACTTTTTGTTTGGTCATTAATCTGACCCCTTCAAATTAGTTCTTTTGGATTAAAATAAAATCGGATATTTATTAAAAAAAAAAAAAAAAAGCAGTGATATGAAAAGAGTAAAGAATCTAGGCAGTGAGACACTGTAATCTCAGATATCCTAAAAGAGAGATTTTTGCCCATGGTAATGAGACCATGTTCCTATCTGAACTAGGATCAGGTACTTTGCTCAAATCTTTTCTGCTTGTCAAAAAAGAAAAAAGTCAACAGCAGTAAGGATGAAAGAGGTAGAGAAGTCTCATAGACCATATCTGCTTTCTAAAACAAGCAATGGCTCATCTGGACTTCCATCAGACTCCTAAGGAATGTCTTAGCTCAGGCTGTGGTTGCAAGCCAGCAGACACCATACCCAACACAAATATATCATACAGTCAGAATGAAAAAGAAACCTTCCTGCATATCAAAACTTATTAGTAACTAAGAAGAAACATATAGATATCATGGACTACCTTGCACTAACCATGCAAATCCCCTCAGTGAGCATATGAAAGTATTTGAAAGAAGTCAGATTTTGCCCTTCTCTCCTCATGAAGTTTTGCCATCTTATTCCTCCAGCCACAGACATTGAATTTCATCCCTATTCTGGGTTGCTTGGGTGCAGCCACCCTGTCACCCATACATCTGTTCAGCATTCTATTGCTGTGACCTTCACACAAGCCACAGTAATAGAAGCAGATACCTAAAATTTAAAACTGAACAAAATCTCCTCCTGAACTATGAAGACATGTATTACACACACACACAAACTGTGGTGTTTACTAAATGACTGTCCTTCACTTTGTCTTGTCTTTACATTATTTACAACTATATATCTCAACCCTGATGCCAGATTACTTCAACTGCCACATAAACAGTCTCTGCTTTATTATTTCAAGATCACACTTCGGTGCCCTTAAGTTGTCAGAGCCTGCTGGGATGCAATAAAATGTTTTCTTTCTTTCACATATTTTGAATAAGGGGCTCCTATATAGGAAGCTGTGAGATAAATTTTTGTCTCCATCATGCTCTGTCTTAAATTATGGGTCTAAGTCTCTGGAGCACAAAGCTCTCTATATCTGCAAGATCTGGGTAAGAGGTGAAGGGCAGGTATCCCTGTGTAACTTAAATATACTTCAACAGACTATCTCAAAACATATTATCTGATTACATATTTCTCCCTTAAGCCCTATAAATTAAATCTCTAGGCAGTAATTGGGCTTTCTCTAGTTGTTTTTTTTTAATTGCTTTTTCTGGAATGAGGGTCCTCCACATTCACACTTAACTTCCTAGGTCTGTATCTTTGTAGATATCTGTCGATTGATTCAGATATTTTTAAATGAAGGATCATATACAAAGTGTGCTTTTTTTATTCTATTTGTTCTTTTAATCCTTACACAAACAAAATATTGCTTCCAATCCCCTGCTTGTAATTTCTTGTTGATTGATTCATTGTTCAGCTATAAGCTCAGTGATCAAAATATTTAGAAGGCTTTCAGGAGGTCATCTAGTACTACCCAAAGGCAGAATTGACTATACATCTACTGTTCTTGGCAGCTGCCTGTCTAACCGGTTCTTAAGAACCTCCAATGATGGAGATTTCATCATTTCCCTAGGCAACCTGTGCCAGAGCATAACTACCCTTATCATTAAAAAGTTTTTCTTCCCAGAAAGTAGGATCATCTACTGGAAGACATATCAGTCACTGAGAAATGCTTTGAGATAACACTGTACTGTCATCCAAATCCACCAGGTGTTTACTCAGGCTTAACATTTGGTAAGGAATATGCCATCCTTGAAAGGCACAGAAATGTTTTTGAGCCACTCCCAAGACAATAACTGATAGCAACCAATTCAGATTCAATTAGCCATTGGCTCCTTAGTGGCAATAAATATCTCAGTGGCTGTTCCTGGATATCTTCCATACAATGAATAAGAATGAACTGGGAACTACACTTCTCCAAAATATTTAATTCTTAAAGAATAGACATTAAGGGGGAAAAAATTGCCTGGATCAAATACTGAAAGCATCCAGCCTGTGATGAGATCCAGATGGCATTGTGAAAGATCAGATTAAACTGGATTAGGCCAAATATATATTCCAAGTTGTTTTGCCAATGAGCAAAAAGAAGAAGCTTCCAAGCAGGCCTACTGAGTTTGCAATTTAAACTGGCACTCCCTGCAACATAATCAAACCACTTTAGTGACAGGCAGACTCATGAATGTGTGCTTATTTCATGCATGGCTGTTCTAAAGCAAAAAAAAAAAAAAGAGAGCAGTTGTTTAATGACACAAGAGAAAGGGCATTTTCAATAGTGTTCTGGCTAGCAGCTCTTATTTGCTCTCCATATTTCAAGAAGGAAAATGGAGGCCAGGAGAAACCAATCCATTTTGGCTAGTTCAATTTTCCATGCCTGAGATTCTTGACTTTAAAAAGAAAGAAACAGAGATGAATCTTATTTCTTCATTAAATTTTTTAAGAAAAATATTGACGCTGTTCTCCTGCTCTACTGAAAAAGCTTTCCATGGTAACCAGATAATGAGAGTCAAAAAAGAAAAAGAAATACAAAAAAAGCCAAGCAGAAACTCCAAGTTGCAATCACAAGCCCTCCATTAAAATTTTATTCTATTCAGTTCCTATCATTCACTTGGTCTCCATCCAAATGATGGCTGAGCCACCTCCTTTTTTACTTCCATTATCTGGCAAGAATATCTGCAGGCTCTGTGCTTGTGTGGAGGCTCAAACACGTGCTATGATGTAAAAGAAAATCCTACAACCCCTAGAATGAACCAGATGGCACAAGAAACACTACAGATGTGAGAGCAGATGAACACTGAAGTGGTTTTCAGTCCCATTCTGGACCTCCAGGGGCTTGTGCATGAATTCACCCCCTCTGACTCAGGCACTTAATTGAAGAGCCTCTTCATCCCTGGTCACCTCATTAGTCAGTGGAAGGAGACAAATATTTCCAGTCCACTCAGGCCCTATATTGCTCTCAGAGATCTCATTCTTCTACCATTGCTGATGGCAGAAGTTTGGAGCATCCAGATTCTTATATTAGATATTTCCTTTAAGAGGCAAAAATTAGGTAAGAATGTAAGCAGAGTTTACAGTCTGGTGGAATGCCAACAGAGCATCTTATCCAGGCAACTTCTTGCCTTGAGCAGTGTGTGTGGGCACCTCAGGAACATGTGAACCTAAGAAAGAGCAGGGAGGCCTGTAAGTTTACTAAGAAATAACCTGAGAAAGTTTAGAGCTTGACCCCAGAATGCAGAATGGGGTTTTGATCCCTTTTAGATTCTCCATGACATGGACAACATGGGAATCCTACCTCCTCTAGACTCAGTTAAAAAAGGCAGTGCAAGAAAGCAGAGCCCCACAGCAAGCCCTCCTCCAGTCTGAGGGTGTTTCAGACCACTTCACCTCCAGGACAGCTGTAATCACAAAGGCATGGAGCATCCAAAGGAACTCTGTCTGATTCTTGTCATATAGTTTCCATCTTGGCAGGCCAAGGGATCAGCTCATTTCTGTAGCTGTGATGAGAATATGTCAACACGGTAAATCCTAGAGTAAAACTGAATATACCAAGCCAAAGGTCTACTTTCTGGCTCTCTTTGTGTTTGGGCACATAGGCATGTCTGCATGTGACTTTCCCTGTGGATTCCTCACCAAGAACCAAGAACCTAAAAGGCTGAAATCAAGACTGTCCCAAAATAATGCATCCCAGGTTTTAAATCAAACCTCTCATTTTCTGGCAGTAGGAACTTAGTCAGTATATTGTTAGTGTTCACACATTGCAGACATGATCATTTAGAAAGGCTTAGGAATGTCTGCAGCCCAGACTCCCTGTTAGACCCCTTCATTTTGCAGCACTGAGGCTGTATCCTGGAAAGGCTGTGCCAGCACCCCCTAATCCTTTAAACTCAACCCTTCCAGACTACCAACAGCAAGTAGGGTCGATTATGGTTCAGCCTGTGGTTTTCCAGCTGCATGTTATGCTACCTCTTTTTCACTGTCCCCAGCCCGAGGCTGATATTTTCAGCTGCAGTATCTGTGGTGCTTACTCACAGAGGGGCTGCCAGAAGGGCAGCTGCCTTCCTGCCCCGGGGCTCTGTGGACTGGGAGGAAGCAGGAGGTTCACTGCTCCTGCAGCCCTGAAGGAGCTGCCCCTGCTTGGATGGCAAGGACCAGCACCTGACTGAGTCAAGGGCTTTCCCTGCTCAGGCTCCTAGGTCAGGGAGCACCTTACCTGTTATCTCCAGCCTTTATCCGACAGCAGTCCCCTCTCCAAAACATAAAAAGGAGTAGAAGCAAGATGTGAATGTAGGGAAAGCAGAGTGTCCTCACCCTCACCACAGATATATTTACCCAAACTGCAAGAAGAAAAAAATTATAAGAATTCTTTAATCTTAGTTTTGCATGACTAGTAAATAAGCTAATGTTGTATTACCAATCTGTACAGCGTCATGAGATTCAGTTTTTCAGTGATGAACAGAACTAGAAATTATGCTTTGACAGACAGACTTAATTTTATTGATTGAAACAGCTAGCTAAATATAATATAAGTAATATATATCTATCAATTGGTCTGTTTTTCATGTAACAGCAAAAATTGACCTGGTACTGCCTGGCAAAAGAAGAAAAAGAAATTACTCAAGTTGTCTGTCTCTCTTTTCCCTTCCCATCATGAGGTCATGCAGAGCCATGCATTATCCTTATATGGGCTAGTTAATAACTCAATTTAGGAAGAATAAGTATGCACACTTTCATATTGTGTCATGATTACTTGCTAATGATAAAAATAAATCTCATCAGGCAGGATCTCTGGAGGGTTCAAAGTGGCCAAAAAAAGTCATAATTTCCCAAAATGGTATGTTGAACAATTAACATCAAGCTATTTTCCTAAATTCTTGGTGAAAACCAGGCCAGCTGCAGGTCTAACACTTTGAGGTAGGTCAGAGCTCTATAGTCCCTTATGGGTTAAGATACATACTAATTATAAAAGGTACATCCAAAGGGAAGCCAGTGGGAACTCAAAGATTAATTCATGCGTTGGTAACTCTCAGCCTCCAGATTTCTCTCCTGCAGATACCAAAACTGTACAAAGCAAAAATCCACTTCAGTATTCCATTCCCCCTTTGCTTCTCAATGAAGACAAGTCAGATAATCTTGTTCCATCTGAGACTGCTTTGCTGTTTGATGTAAGGGGCTTATTTTGGTACCCCTGAATCAGGAATTCATATTAAGCATTCATTGCTATCACAATCTTGACTCAACCGAAACTGCAAGGGTAGTTTATCTTTCCCATTACAATTACAAATAGAAGTGGCTTTATCCTTCTGAAAAGGATCTATAGCAATGACATACAAAAAACCCCAAACCTTTGATGCGTCAGGATCTTTCACCATTCCCTGCTGAGAAGTTTGAAATGACAGTAGGTTCCTGACAAAACGCTATTCAAGCTAACATTGGCTTTCAGATAATACAAAAATTCTTATTCCTCAGTGATCAAACTGTTGTGATTGGCTGGAATCTGTGTGTTTCCAAAATAAATGACTGACTGCAGGGGATGGTCTAATGGGTGGAGGCTGGTATCCAGTCACAAATGAGTATCCATTTTTAAATAAAATTATATACTTGTAATTACACTTTGGCTCTTATTCACATTGGACCAAACCACAATAATTCTCAGTAAGACAGTCAACCATCAACTGCTTTGAGAAGTTTGAGCCCCAAACAACTCAGTCTGAGTTTGCCCTGAAGGATTAAGGTCAGGGAATCGTTTCTGCTAAAATGCAATGTTATGAAAATGTTTCAAAATACGAGCACTGGGACAAAAGGTCAGCTTTGGGGCAATCTGCCAAGCAAGCTTTGCTTTCAAAGCCTCTCTTCCCACTTACCAAGCCACGGAGGGTCTGATTTGGTGTAGATGTCACAGTTTATGCAATATCACCCAGCAGAAAACCAAAATGCACAGGTCCCACGCTGATTCAGCAGAACAGGACTACAGGCATGTGGTCTGATGAGGAGGGATCACGCAAAAGCTCAGGTCACTGGTTCCCCTTTCATGGCCTTTCTCCTAGGCAAACAAGGAGCCCACAAGCTGGCAGTCACTCAGTCACTTCTGTAGCCCACAGACAGGGCAGCACAGCACGTTTGGGAGCACCCACTCACTACTGACCCCAAAGCGCACCTGTGGATATGGGACCAACAGCCCAGACACCAGAGACCTCTTGTGAGCTCAGGGATCCTGCTGCATAGGAATCATATCATCCTCCTTCCCTCTTTCTGGCTTACTTCTTCCCTCCCCCAAACCCACTGTTCCTCTGCCTTTCCCCTGTACCCTGCTCCCACCAGACCCACATCACAAGAGGCATTTCTTAATCCTTTCTCATGGCCCCACTTCCTGCACCTCCCAGCTATGTGCTGTAATGTGTGAATGCCAACTTTGACATTTCTGGCTTGTTCTTGAATTCATGCTCCTCTCTTCTTCAACTGGAGCTCAAAACTCAGCTGGTGGGAACAGCTGTCCTCTCTTTTTCCTTTTCAGTTACTTGCTGAGGGACTACCCTTCACATCTGACTCACCACCTAACAGGCAGAACCAGAAGTTAGTTTCCTTGTCACCCTGCTTTGAGGCTTTCTGCTTTGATACTGCAAAGAATGAAATAGAAAAGGCAGAGGGGGGGAAGACCCTCTTGTAACACCTGGACACGATCTGCTTGCATGAAAAAAATTATACCCCTCTTTCTCTGGAGTTGAAGGTGATCAGGACTACTTCCCTGCAACCAGAACTAAATATGCATCCAGCCAGACTGAGTGGGGAATGAGGAACTGCAGTTCAGTGTTTGTCATACAAGCTGCTACTGGCTTCAGCAGCTCTGCCTGTACACTGCAGGTGTGGGATGTACCAACCAGCCCATGTTCACAACATTTTGGGATTATCCCTCGATGGCAGAGGGGCTCTATTATACAGTACATGGCCCTGGATCCCTTCCACTGTGGTCCCCTATAACAGTATCAGACTCATAGAATCATAGAGTATTTTGACTTGGAAAGGACCCATAAGGATCCAACCCCTTGATCATCACAGGACTACCTAAAGCTCCAGTGACTGAGTATTATTAATTTTCATTCATTTCTTAAATGAAAATTTTGGAGGTAATGAGGATTTGGCTCTAGCCCAAGGTATAGTGCTATGGCACTATGAGAGGGCCCATGTTGCATACTCCTGGGGGAACAAGAGAGGTGTGTGGGCATGGTTGAGGACACACAGCCCTCTGAGAGCACAGAGTGACTGTGCAGGGCAAAGGCATACACACCTGCTGTCCTTCTGGGGGACAACAGGAGCTGTTCCCAGGACACTGCTGGGACTGTGTCTTGGACTCAGCTCACTGACAGATTTTAGAAGAGAGCCAGGGAAGGAGTCAAGTTGAAGAGTCTGTCATAGCTCCAGTGCCCACAATTCTTTCCTGGTCTTTTCTGTTTAAAAAATGGACATACTCTGTGGGGCCAATGGCATGGAGTGCCATGTGGACACACAGCCATTCTGGGAATATCCACAGTGGCCTGCCTGCAAGGCTTTTGTCACTGGAAAACAGAAGCCAGCAAGGATGCAGGATCCATTTAAACCAATTGAGCTGATCCATGGTATGATGTATGTATGAGTCTGTTTTCTGTCTGTAGCAAATGCAAAGAGGGCCTGTCTAAACCACACTAATAGGGGGCTAAGCTCTTCATATTTCCTCCCCTTTGCTAAAGGGTAGGAGCATGCACTCAGTCATTGTGCCCCAGCTGATACTCAATATATTTATTGTGCTACAATATGCTGATCATATGTCTGAGCCTCGAGAAATGATTAACATTTCTGGTTTGATTAACTGAAGGTCCCTTTTGAAGCTGCAAATGATGCTGCTACAATCTATCAAGCAAATATGTATTTATGAATATTTTAAAATGCTAGTTATGCAAATGTGCACTTAGGGAATTTAAAAATACATGTAATTAATCTCTTTGGGGTTGCTGTGATCTGTTGAGTGAATACATATCCAAGGAGAATAATCAAGTCAATAAGCCCACAACGACTATTGCAGAAGATACTCAGTTGTATCTCTTCTTCAGAGATGATGGTAACACACAGTGGTTCTAGAGTAGACTGTCATCTTGTTCTTCAGTCATTTTTCTGTTGGACTGCAATAACTCAGATGGGCTGACGAAGCAATCCCTGCTACAGCCACACTTAATCAGGGTGTTAAGACTCACAACAAAATCACTGCTGCAAAAAATAAAGTATGCAGCATCTTTTCTAGATTAAATGTTTGCATTTACATCCTTCATTCCACCATTCACTTCAGACAAAGTCCTCGAAGGTACCCAATTCTTATTTTTGTAATGTCTGACCCCACGGCACCCCACTCCATGGTGGAATCCTCATTCTCAAGTGCATGCAATTCCCAGGGAGCATAGATTATCTAAAAAAAGAGACCCTGGAAACCAGCCAGGCTGGGATTCACTTAACCTAGCAAAGACACAAAGGAAAGAGATGCTGCCTAAAGTATATAAGGGTTGTTGTCATTATCTAATAGCTCTGCTTCCATGCTTACACTGCATTTTGGTCCTCTTGCACCCACACTGCATTTATATTTCTCCACATCTGGGATCTCTTTTGCAGAATTCAACAAGATAAAACATCAACACAATAATAGCAGGACAGACATAGCCTAAAAGGCTGAATGGATCAGCAGCATGTGTCTTCTGGCCACTTAGCATTCCCACACTCTAGCTGCCCAGCTGCTCTCTCATGACTTCCACTAAGCCTAGAAGTCTGTCCTTTTGGAGCAAACAAATGGCTCTAGGAGCCACACATTGTCTCCAGGCTATACAGTGTAAAGGGATCATTGGAGAAATCTGGCATCTTTGAGATTACTTTCCATTTCTTAATTTGATTGAAATTAGATAAAGGATTTAAAATTTTTGGGGGGCTTGGGTGGGGAAAAAGACAGCAAAAACATGCATGCAGAGTATATTCTCATCAGACTTTTGCATAATTTTCTCAGAAGTATTTTAGAAACTATATTTGCATATAAATCTCCGTGGTTACTTACCTGGTGACTAAGTAAGAACCTGGAGATTGTTTTACCTGATTAATCTCCTCTTAAGCTTTCAGATATTCTGGGGTGTGATTCTGGCTAGAGCTATTTCACTTCTTCCTTTATCCATGTCAACTGGTAATTGGCTTCATAATCTGTTCAACAGAGTTTTCATCTGAGGTACAAGAGATTGAGGATCAGCTCCTCCTCATAACTCATTTCTACAGCATTGAAAAACTGAGATTAAGAAAGCCTCACACCATATTTCTCCACAGGTAACAGCTCACCTTGCTACCAAGGAGAAGAATTTGAACCTGATGGAGGAAGCTTTTGACTGTCAGGGTTCCATTTTTTCTGCAGGGGATACAGTCTGCAGCAGACCCCCATCTCTGGAGGTCACTGGCATCTACTGCTGGTCCATGAAGCCATCAGCCTCTACTGCCCACATGCTCCAGCACCTAGGTTCCAAAAAAGGCACCCAAGAAATAGTACAACTATTTAGTCCTTACACTCAGAAGAGCATTGAGTCCCAAATATTGTATATTGACAGTTCTGTATAAGCAGCATAGCAAATTTTCTATTTATTTCACATATCAACTAAGACAAGCAGTCAATTTCCATCTCCAGATGTGCCAGAGTAAAACAGAAAGCATTAAAAAACATTAAATTTCCAGTGACAAAAGTGAGAATGCAGTACAGGTATTTAAAAATAATTGTTCCAAAATCATGGGAGCTGAGTCCATTGTTTCTGGAAGTGAAAAGTATATCAGGATCCTCCAGAAGGCATTGAACAGGCTACCCAGCTGGGATTGAGAGAGAGTAAGGGCAATGTTGACTCATCTGGAGATGTCTACAGTAAATTTGGGCTGCACTGAAGCTCACAGTCCACACAGACCTGAGTATTTTCCATCACTCACGTTGTAACACAAGCACTCTGCCCTTATGGCAGCCACCCCACCCAGGAACAGGGCTGGTCCCAGAGCAGGCTCAGGAAATGTAGGGGCATCTGTGTACCAGTGCAGTGCAGCAGGTGAGCGTGGGGATGGTTACATTCACTCAGCAATTCCTTTCCAAAAGCATGTCAACACAGCACAGCCTTTCACAAAACTGACAGTGGAATCTAGACCTAGAGCCAGGCTTGTGCAAAGAGGTGAAGCTCAGCCTTTAGGGAACAGTATTAGCTTCACAGATACCTTTAGCAGTTACATCTGAATCCATCACTACCACACTTGTGACTGCAGGAACAGCACAGGTACCTCTCAACCCTGCTTGGGAATCTGAGCAGTGTGAACAGGACCAATGAACTGCAGCATAGCTCAGCAGAACTGACTAAAGTTTAGGAAATGGCAGCCCTGTTTCTCATTTCAGATGTCTGTGAGAAAAGGCAAAATCAAGACCATGGTGTTCAGCAGTGCAGTGACTGATATTTTCACATGCTAAGTTTCAGTAACAAAACCACATCTCTAGTGGAAATGTTGACAGAAATATGAACAGTGGCACAAAATACTTGTAGAAAAGCATTTTATTTCTGAGTTTACTGAGTTTTATATACTGAGTTTTTTATACTGAGTTTTTCTGACTTACTGTTTCGAGCGGCCACAACTAGTAGTTCTCATAAGCAAATTAGGTCCAATTATCTGATGTCTAAATTAGAATCCTCTCCCTCCTCAGCTCCATTTGCAGCAATTTTTAGCACAAGAGCAATAACAGTTAAACACACTTACCTAATTATAGATAATGATCTTTATAAAGAGCTGCTAGAATATGCTAAGCATCTTAGCATAAACATACCCATTCATTCCTACAGCAGGATGATGGTAAAGCCTAGTGATCGTGGCAAATAGTACCCCTGTGGAAGCAACCTGCTCAGCACGAGACACCATGTGAGTCAAATGACCTACCTCCTCCCTTTCTTCCATCCCATCAGCTGCAGGTGCTCATTTCCAGCTCAGAGAGAAGTTCTCAGCCCATCCCTCACATCAGCAGTTTTGTGGAAAGCATCCTTTCTTGTCTCTGATTTGTGACATTGTCTCTTACTGATGCCATGAGGCAGGTCAGCTTGAAGACTCATTTTGTCCCAGTCCCACAGTGCTCACACTATTAGATAAAAATTAATGACCACATTCTTCTGCCAGGGCAGAATAAAGTCACCGCTTGTCACAAAAGGGCCAGATTTCCTCAGTATGACTGGGACAGTCAACATAATAGAACTTGAGTTCTGTCCAGTCCTCCTCCTTCCCTTCCTGACATTGCATCCTAGGAGCTCAGGAGCAAATGCTGCTGGCTCCCAAAAGGACACTTTCCACCCTTCCCTGCTTGACAAGACCAGTTTCATCTCACAGAGGAAAGCTACTGGAAAGACAAGCTTCCTCCTGTGACCATGAACTACCACTGGCATGTCTCTGACAAACACCCCTATTGCAATGAGAGAACTGTTGGGAGCTGAAACACAGCCCTTGCACAGCAGAAGCAGCTGCCAAAGCCCTGGGGTGATCCTTCGGCCAGTTTTGGAGGACCCAGATCCTAACGTGCTGTCTGGAGCAGACACACGCTTTTTATGTCTGAGGACCAGGTCTGCAAGCTCCAGGGAAGCAGCAGGCAGAGCAGCAAGAGCATTTCCTCCCTTGCTGCCAGCAAACCTGAAAACCACAAACTGTGGGGCTGGGAGGGACTGTGGGAGCAACCTCTGCACTTCAGACTGGTCTGGCACCTGCACCTGACACAAAAGCCTCCTGAGAGAGATTGTACTATCCAAAAAGTTTCCTCCAAAGTGGTCTGTGCTCTTGCAGCTTTGATAGCACTGGGGTCCCTCCCCTGAGATTTTATTCCTGCATTATATCCATGAAATAACAAGAGGAAGGCTAGTGCAGACCCTGGTCTGCAGTTCTGTGCTCTTGCCCATCAAATTGCCAGCAGCCACCTCACCATTTTAGACAATGGTAGTGGCCTGCTGTAGCAAATTTTGCTCTCCTGGTCAGAGCAGAAACAGAAATTCCTGCACAGAGCATTGTAAGAAGCATCATATGGGACACTTAAAAGAAGTGCTGCCATGAGCTCTTGAGGGTCTGTATCTCTTGAGACTACAAATAAGCCACTTCTGTTAAGGGAAATACACAAAGGAAGCACCTTTGCTGTGGTCAGGAACAAAAGAAGATGCAGCAAAAAGAGAAAATTATAAAATGGCCTCATTAAGGCATCAGTTGTTTGATGCTGCTAAATTACAAGGTCTAGTCAGAGAACAGCATGGTACTGAAACAAAACTGCTTTGAGAGGCCAAACCCATGCTTGGGAAAAGCAGTAGAGATGAGCTGGTTACAAAAGAGGTACGTCTGGTGAAGGACCTGCTTTTACACGTGGTACACTATCTGTGTGAATATCAGCACATCTGATGCCAGCTCCTATGACAAGTTACTGTGCAAAACCTTTCGTAAGCTAGAGGTGAGGTTGCAAGACTGCTAAGAACACCATCACAAACCTCAATACTGCAGGCAAACTTATCTCATGGCTGCTGCATGCAACCTACAGCCAGACCCTCCTCATGTCTCTACACTAAACCACCATAAAAAATGATTTTGGGAAAGTCATACTAATAGCGTGCAAAAGAGGTGAGTGTGTAGCTGGTGTGCTGGGTTCTGAAGACTTCCTGCCTCTTACCCAGGAAGGGCAGGGTCTGCAGGTGTCATCTGAGGTAAAAAATAAAGTGCAGCTCCCAGCGACTTATTCCTAGTTACTGCTTTGGCTTTCAAGGTCTATGTTAGTGGGAGAAACTGAACTGCATTTATATGGAAATACGAATGTCTAGAGAACACATGTGACAGTAGAAAAAAGAAGTGCCGTATTATTTTGGGCAGGCAGAGTGCAATTGCAGCTGTATGCACACAAAATCCCACTCTTTGCAGTGACAGAAGAATGGACAGGCCTGTTTCCAACATCTAAAGATGTGTCTGCAGTGCCTTTGCATGACTGACTAGAAAGCAGAGACCTCAGGGTTGAGAGAGATTTCCCACCTCAGCCATCTGCCTGCCATGGAGAAGCTCTGTGAGAATCACCCAAGAATGGCCTGGGTGGCTTGAACTGACAATAAAACAGGCGTTTCCTGCTGGTATGAGCAACAGCACTGACTCTTTCCTGCACAGAAATTTATTTGTCCCGTTTTACATTTAAGAAACATAGACACAGAAAAGGGTTGGTTCACCTGATCTGGAATCAGGCCTAGGACCCATCTGAACTGGTGAAGAGCTTGCACCATCTGTTCCCATGATTCAAGGGTTTCTCTTCAAGGGAACACACCAGAAGAATCAATATTAATAGCATCAGCCAGGAGCTATTCTCTTTCAGGAGCCTACAACTGCAGATTTTCTGCCAAATGAGCTCTGATAAGTGGTCTGAAATACTCCATCAAATACAATCTTGAATAGATTAACATTTCCATAAAATACTGCCTCTGCATAACTAGGAAATGTGAAGGGCATGCTCTCTTCTGCATACACAGGCCTCTTGCTGCATAGGTCCAATAGGCATTAACAATCCTAGTGTTGACAACTACCTGCCATAGACCTAATCTGGAACAATGATTCTTGCAACTTCCTTGAATAGTTTAAAATTATTCATTACAAAGCTCATTCTTGACTTTCAATTGCAAATCTTTCCTTCCCCAGCTTATCCTACACTTTGCAGAAGAGATGGTGTGCCTAATTTGTGTTATTACTGCAAGAATCTATTCAAATGGAGCTTTAATGGGCTCAAGGCACAGTGGGTCAGGTTCCCACTCCAAGACCAGAGCTGTAGAGTACAATAATGTCTGCAAAATCTAAACTAGCAGGATGATTTGGCAGCATTGGGAATGGGCATTAGGTGCTTTCTTCCTCTTATCCTGCCCTCTTCAAAACAAAAGCAAACACAGCATGCTCTTCTAACTAGCTGAAAGACTAAGGAAGTTGTTCCATAGTGGGACACATCAATGGGCACCATATTTCACCCAGGGACAGGTGAGAATTTGGCTTCTTTACAACACTATCAGTGGAGAGGATTAAATAATTTTATCAACTTCCAAGCATAGTTTTCCTCTGGTTTAGACAATTAGATTAAATGGACATAAAGGAACAGAACCCACAGTAATTTGCAGATTGATGTCAAATGTGATTGTTCAAAGCAAGAAGGTGTCCCTGGCTGTATTGTACCTTCCTGTTATAATGCCCTCAGCATCCTCCAGGCCTCTTTCCCTGGCAATGACCTACCTACCCAATCTCTGGAGATTCCTCAGCCAGGGAATAAGGAGCAAAGTGACCATTTCCATTGCTACACCAAGTAGAAAAGTTTGGAAGTGGTGTTTTCTTTTTTCATGCTCTCTGGTCACATCTGCCCTCACACAGGCATGTCCAAGAGAGAGATAGAACAAAAAAAGACCATGCAAACTATGCAGCATATGGCACACTGCTGCATGAGCATCTTGTAGTCCTGGAAGCCCATGTCTCCTGGCCTGTGCAAAGTATCTTTTGCACAAGCAAGACAGGGATGATGGTGGAGCTATGTGTTGAATGCTGTGGCATATTTTGAGGAGAGGAGAGGAGAGGAGAGGAGAGGAGAGGAGAGGCCCTTGAGAACACTTTAACCAGGGCAGCTCATGTGTGGCCATTGTTTCTGTGATTGTAGCTCAAGCAGGTTGAGAGACTAAATCTGTTCCTCAAGTTCTCAATTTATTTCCTAATTGTCTTGATGTATAAACCTTATGTATTACCCTACATGTAAGATTTAGTTTTGTGCCTACTTGCAAAGCTTGTTTCCATTAGATGTTGCTTCCCTCTGAGGTGCTGAGCTTCATCCACTTTAATCCACTTCGGAGCTGAGCTGCAATTCACAATGAGCTGGAGGTGATGGTAACTGCATAAACATCAGAAGTGTATTTTCTTTCCAGCACAAATCACTTCACTTGGCTAGGTCTTTGTCAGCCTCATTTACAGAGGTGAAAATATTTAGCCTCTCTGGAAATCTACAAACACAAAAGCATGAGATAAGTGCTAAGTATTAGCTGAGGGATTGTAACACTTCAAAGAGACATTGCCACCATGATGGAATTTCCTTAGCAATGAGGAAAAGACATTGCTTAGAGTAGAGGAAGAAATTATAATTCCTTCTTGTTCACTCACTGAAAGCATAACTGTAAATCAGCCTTGACCAGATGGCATGAGAGGAAGAAATGCTGTTTCCAAAGTTGTAGAAATCAGTAGATATATATAACTAGCACTGACTGCCCCAAACGTTGTTTTTAACTGGGGATAGCAAAATTACAGTCCCTGTCATGCACACCAGCAGTGACAGATAATGTAACCAAACAGCTTCTATTCTGCAAATTAAATGCAAAATTAAATGCAAGTGCTCTCAAAGGGATGGGTTTATATTCATTCAGTGAACAGCCACAGGCAATTGATTACTGAGTGTATACATTAGAAAAATTCCCTTTCTCTGCAAGCAGGTGGTTTCAACTATAGACCCTGTACTGCTACTGGAAGGTGCATATCCTAAGACCTGCAGTGCTCTGTCCATTTATGCCAATGGGAAGTCTATCCAATTATAATCAATGTGCTTATCATTGTTCAAGTCTCTGTAAAACACTCACACACACACACACACCACGGGCTGGAGGAAATTACGAGCAAGCCATTATAATGATTAAGTAACCGAGCAACCTCTTGATAAGTTCCAAGTAATTTAGTTTCCCCTGGAGCCACACTGTTGAGTCCATAGAGAGAGCAATGCCAGCAAGACTGAGGGTCTGGCTGGGAGGGAAGGAGGGAAGCCATCCAGCAGCTCTGCTCGTGCATGCAAACAGAGTTTCTGGAACAGTCACCTCCTTAATCAATCACGCGTCCACTGAGCTCCACTTTTTAAAGCTACAATTATGTTACATGCCAAAAAAGCGGCTGACACATGATGAAATTTTAAAGAATTCTATTTCCTCTCTGACTACAGCACTTGTCCTGCCCCACATTATTTTTTTTGATAACTTCATAGAAAGGCATTTGTTTTCTGTAAATAAAGATTTGGGGAGTGAGCACCTGGATGGCAGATTCCAGGTCTGCCAACTTCTTTTTGAACACTGATTTTTCAAGAAACACTCTTCCAAGACAGAGATGCTGACAGACTTCTTCATATTAAAGTACTTCTTAGTCCAGTCTTGGTGATTAAGAAACCAAGACTTAAAGATGGATTGCAATTTAGCTAGGAGCAACCCTGCAGGAGAGGAATACAGATATGAGCTTCCAGAAAAACCTGCCTTAGCATCTGGAAGTATCTACAGTGCTATATTCCCCTGACACAAACCCATAAAGTACCAGTGCCCAAGTGGCACTACTCCATATGCACAAAAATAAATAACTACACAGGACCTACACACAGACTTTCTAGGAAACATCAAATGTCTCTCACCACACAAAGAAATACCCAAAAGGTTGGAAGGAAGGAAATGGGTATCAAAGCACAGAGGGGCTCCTTGTTCCTGCAAAATCAGGTCCTTGGAACCATCATCTCCATTATTAAGTCCACCTTCAGGTGCCAGATATTTCTGCAACTCTGATCCTAAACAAACTTCAGTTGCTGTGGAATGATATATCTTCACAAGTGTTGGCCTCATCTTAATCTGCAAAATAATCAGAATGCAGTTACCCTTTCTTTGAGGGTCAGATATTCTACTTATAAATATCTCTTAACTTGCAGGAATATAGCAGCATCCCTGTGACTTACTTCACATTATATGGAATCACAGCAATGAGAGACCAAAACCTTCTGGTTTTAGCCACAGCCCATTAGTTAATGTTACACAGGTAAACATAGTTCAGAGGCAAATAAAGTTTCAATCAAAGGTGATGAGTGTCATTTTTCTAAATGGGAGAGAAGCAAACACCAAAATCCTAACGTAATGCAATTTTCCATGTTTTTCATGAGAGAAAACAAATATTTGGCTGTGTAGATCTGCCCTTTCAAAAAAAGATGTGAGTAGCATTTTTTTGTGATATGCTGGCCCATCACCACCATCATTGAAGTCAATTGCATAGGGAGACAGCAGCTGATTCCAGTAGAGCAAGGTTAAACCTGTGCTGCCTGCCTTTAAAGACCTAGACCCTGCCCCAAGGCTTGGCAAAATCAGGGCTCAAATAGCAGAACTTCAAGCAGGAAGGAAGTAGGTGAAAGAGAATGCAGTGAGTTTTGATGAAAGGGGAACTATCAATCTGTGGAGAAACTACTAATAGAAATACTCAGGGAGCAACCCAGGGTCTGTCTTCTTTAATGTTTTTGCAAGTGACCTTGATATGCAAAGCAAGTGTGCTGCTGGTATTTGCTCATAACATAAAGAAGACAAGCCCCATTTTTCTAGGAGAGGCTTGCAAAGCCAAGAACTGAGGAGAAGGTGACAGGAGACACTAAAACAGGAGGAAATTCAAAGCTACTCAACACAAGATGATCTATTTGGGGAGTAATAGTAAGAACTGCCACCATAAGCTGAGAGCTCATTAACTGGAGATGACTGAGGAGAAAAGCAGAGAGCATTAGTTAATTATAGGATGACTTAAACTACAAGGTGATGCAACTATGAGGAAAAGCAAACATGATCCTAGGATATGTCAGCCAAGATATTTCCAGAGAAGACAGGTACTGGTTGTCATGACATAAAGCAGTGGTGCAACAAGGAATGGTAATTACATAAAAATGGCTGTACTAGTTGAGGCCAAAGTTTCCCCCAGCCCATTACCCTTTCTTCAACTGTGGCCAGAGTAAGAACAGGAAGAATAAGAATAGGACAAGCACATCTAAGACTTCCTTCTAATACTCTCACAGCCTTGAAACATTTTCAGCTAAGGGGATTTCCTTCGTTAATTGTCATTTGACTGTTAAGCAACCCACAATGGATTTTTCTTCTAAATGATTTTCAATCTACTCATGATCCCATGTAAATTTCTTGAATCCACTTTGTCCTCCTGCAAGGACTTCCTTACATTTACTGCTTATCATATGAATAATGTTTTAATGTTTTGATCCTACTTTCAAATAATTTCATATGCTTCCCCTAATTCTTCTGCAGGATGTAACACAAAGTAGCCAATCTCCATCACCCTTTGCCCAAATTTTGTAATCTTCTGTCATAAGTTCCCAAGAGACCTTTCTTTCAGACCAAACTCATCCCATGTAATCAGTCAGTTTGTACCCCTGGCCCTTCCTGCTGCCCTGCTTTCAGATTAAATAGACCCTTTCTAAGCTAAGGAGAACAGGAGACAGATTTCAAGGTTTCAAGGTTGGTTAAGTCGCACATTTTGTCATTAAGATTTGTCCTCTTTTCTGCTCCTAATAGTTCCTATATTTGATGTGGATTTTTATTTTGCTTCCTGATGGGTATAAATCTAGTGTTTGTATGTCTAATCCAGTCATCCACACCCAATAAATATTAGCTTCACCTTGAAGAGGTGTACAGAAGTACAAAATCAAACTAAGACAATGAGTGACATGAAGAGCCCATCGTATGAGTTGAATTTAAAAGAAAAATTATGATTCTTCTCTGTACAAAGCACTGAAAGCACCAGGAAAAGAGCAGCGTTATTGAGAATGAAAGGCAGTGTTGGGACAAAGATGTAAATTTGGTTTGGATGTAAATGAGGCTTGGATACTAATCAGACTGTTGATTAGAACAAAGCCTGGAGACTCTGAAACAGCCTCTCAACAGAAAAGAGGGTAAAAAAATGAAATTAGTTTCAGGATGTGCCAGAGTCAGTTTGTGAAATGTTGGTTACCTGCAGTACTGGGAGATTCATACCACAGGAAGGCCCCACCTAGTTATACATTCAATAACAAATGAGGTGCTTCACACCAGAAGGCAATGCTGCTTGCCTTCCCTTTAGGACAGAGTACAGTTCTTTGCACATAGGCATCCAGAGATCTACCAAAAGCATGCACTGAGAAGTGAAGGCAGAGAAAACAAGAAAGGCTGTAAAGCTTGCTGCTGGTTAAATTTACAAGCCATTTTGAGATGAGGAATTAGCTTGAGCAGATATATGGGAGTAAGAAACCCACATGAATCCTACTGCAGAGCAATGTGGTGGGAGGATCAGGCTACATAATGTCTAAACAGTTAAATGATTTGATACTTATTAAATAGTTAAGTCATTTAAGCAATTATTTATGGATTGACTTATCTCCTCATTTATTGTTTCTTGTATAGACAATCTTGGAGTAACCATTACTGCAAATACCAGAGCTTACAATAGTCAGATAACATAAGTGTGTAACTAAGCAAACAATAGACAAAAAAAAACTGATTTGGTTTGCAATAAGGGGCTTTTTGGTAGATTTTTGGCTTTTTTTCTCACCAGTCTCAGCATTTATAAAACCTCAGACTAACATCACACTAAAAAGAGGGGAAAAATAAAAAAGAAGACAGAGCTGCCAGAAGTCTTCAGGATCACTGTCTTACTTATTGCTGGATTTATGACTAAAACACTAGAAGATACATGCTGGAAAGCTAACTAGCCAAAGGTATATTGTATACACTGGCATAACACAGACACATTTCAGTGAAGTGTAAAGCAACTTCAAGGCATTTGTCTTGGGAAGTCAGAAAACTGGGAGGATCATTTCCATCTGCTCAAAGAGGTCCTGTCTCACAGGTGGGGAAAGTAAAAGTCTTCTTTACTAAATTGCCAGTAGAGGTGGTGAACCTAATTCAAAAGAGTAAGACTAGTGCAGTGAAACTCTCTTTACCTCAGCTGCCAAAGAGCTGCCAGGCTCTTTGACATTGCTTGCAATGCTGTGTTTTAGTGCCAAAGTCACCCAGGCAAAACCTACTGTCCAGAAGGACAAAGATTAGAAGCTGACTACAGGTAGATCTTGTTAAATAGTCTTACAACATGAAAATATGAAATATGAAAAAAATAATGTCAATTTCCTATAAGGTGCATGGAAAAACACATATAAAGGTTGTTTAAAATTATTTTTACTTTGGTATACGTCAGTAATGCACAAATCATTCTTTTCTTGACAAAAATATACTTTTCCCATCACAGAAGCACACAAATGTGGGTCTGATAATCACTCTGTAATTTTTCTTTCAAGGCTAGAGGAGGGGTATATGACAAAGGCAGCTGCAGAATTGCAGAGGTAAAGATTCACACCACCCACCCATAAACACCTCCCAAATGTACATGTATGGATATCAGCAGAGAACAATGCAACCTCTCTAAAACACAGTCCCAATAAATTAAAATTCTTGAAGTCTAGTTTGGAAAAAAAAAAAACAATAACAAAAAAACCCCTCATGATTTCTGTTCTATTCCCACTGGGGTCATGTCATCTCATCATCAAGAATAACAATAAAATCAATTCATTACATTCCATTGAAGGCAGCCTCAGGAGAGAGATCAAAGAATAAGAGAAAATGAAAGCTGACCGACTTTATCACCTTTGGAGTCAGTCCCAAAGATCTCAAATTAATTTAGATTGGTGGGGCAGTGCATAAAAGTTGGCAAGGTCTTTTGCCAGTGCACAGCCTCTATACAAATCAGTGAAGTGCTATTGTCTCTGGGGTTTTCAGTAAGCCAAACATTTTTGTGAGCACTAAGTACTTTTTCCTTTGGCCATTTCAAGTTTATTATCGTATACAGGAGGAATATTTTCATGTTTTCCTCTCGAATTCTGCAGGGAGCCATCTGTCTCTCCTGAAAGACCCAGCTGTGACATTTCTGCATGAAAACTCTTCCCCCATGGGAAGCTGCCGGCCATCAGCCCTTTCTGCTCCCAGCACTAGTCAGCCACCTTGGAACACCATCCAATATAGACAATGGTCCCTGCAGGAGCTGGGAGCTGCCTGCAGCAAACCTTTCTCTCTGCTCAAGACAGCAAAGCAATTCCCCAAAGCTGCAAGTCACAGGGAACGTGCCACAGCTGCTGCAGCACAGAAGCTCTCTGGAAAGGGGCTGTGACCAGAGGGGGCTGCTCACATGGGGAGCACGGATCCCCCATCCACTGATTACAGTGGGCAGCACAAAACCTGACTCCAGCCTCTCTTCCCTCATCCACAGCAGGACCTGGAGATTCCCCACCCTGCCATTTATTTTTGTCTCTTTCTCATGAATTTGATTTCAGATGCTTGAGAACAGCCCTCTGAGCACTAGTTTTCCCTCTGGACTTTCCTTGCCATGCCTTATTGTATTTCATTTTCAAACCAGATCGCTATTTCCTTTTCAGCCTTTGTTTTAACACCCAGGCCCTAGACAACCAGACATGAGACTGGCTCTATGCAACTTCTGTCTTATCTCAGGCCAAATTTCACAGCATCTGTGGCACTACATGCCAGAGACAGAGAGAGAGAGAGACATTCTGATAGACACCTTCCCTTTCCTTCCGTCACTTCCTTGGCAAATAGCTGCCTCTTGGAAACACCCAGTTAGTCAGTGGATCCCATTAGCTCCAGTGATTCAAAGCTGTGTAATCTGCAGCTGCAGACAGGCACTGCCTTTTTCCTTTCCACTGTGAGCAACTCTCCAAATGGCATGAAGGTATTTGGCATCCCTGACCTGATTTCTTAGCAGCCAGCAATGTGGAGCCTAAGACTACAAGGCTGCAGCATCTCCTTCAAAAAGAGATGTGGTTGATACCTTGACACCTCCTGCATGAGCTGTAGAATGCTTTGAACTGTGTGCTTTAGAGAGGCCTCCAGGTACCTAGGCATTCCTCACTGTGTGATCAAGCCCCACCACCGGAACCAGGGTCCTATGAAAGGACTCTCTTTTCAGCTACTCACCAAGCATCCAAGAAAACCCCAAATTCCTTCATTCAGCCTCAGTTCTACATTCAGTAGGAGGTAACGTCTTATAAAAATTTTATTTTATGGAATAGTTCCTGATCTTCCAATTTTACTTCTTAGCTTACCACCTGAGGACTCCCACAAGGGAGTCCCAGAGTACAAAGTTTACATATCCTACTACATAAGCCAATTTTGAAAGCTCAACCATGAAAGAAAGCTGCTCTAAAGAGCAGCTCTAAATTTACTGCCATCAGAAATTTATACTCCTCACAACCAGTTTGAAAACCAACACTTTCTTTTACTAGCCCCCCAATGGAGAGCAGCTAATATTTTTGGAGGTTCTCTTTGCCTGTTTCATAGCATGGTGGAAATACATCATGAATAAGCTTCAGCATGAACTGTGTGCTGCAAAAAGTGAAACTCTGTCCTAAGTCCATCTATTCATCCACAAGCATTCAAACTTTTATGCAAATAAAAAATAAAAATAAAAAAAAAGTTGGGAAATTTTTTTAACTGTCTGACCAGCTGCTCCTGGACTTGCGAGGAGTCATTCCTCCCAGTGTAGCTCCTGATGGATAGATCCACATGATCAAAACCACTTTCAAAAGCAAAGTGTAGTCAGGCTGCTGGCAAGCTAAGAGGACAGAAGGAAAGAGAGACAGAAGGACTTTTCAGCTGCTTTTCCTGGTGGTCAGTTCAGCTGAGTGTCAAAGTACAGCAATAGTCTCAAGCAGAGATGCTGTCACAGGCGCATGCCAGCCTTGCCTGTAAATAAATAAAGGGCATCATTTTCCTCTGCTATGAACTTGGCACTTTTCACCAACACTAAATTGATTCAAAACCTTCCAGAGGAAAAGCCTCAATGTTTAATTTCTCTGGCTAGCCTTAGATTCTTGGCCCTACTTTTATTTTCCATAACATCCAGTTTATTTCTTTTGACATTTGTTATCCTTCAAAAATGCTATTGTAATTAGATCATGACACCCTACAACTATCTCCAAACTTAAATATTCCCTTTCATTTAGGAGACTTTATGTGTAAATTTCATGAGGTTTTGAACAATATTATCTCGAAAGTACACTGTGTTCAGAGCCAGGGTGAAAGGAAAATAAACCCATAGAAAATAAAAAGTAATTCAAACTTCTACCCCAAACTCAAATTAAACTCTTTTGATCCTCCAGAATAACTTACTTGATTTTATTTATTTTCCCATTCTTCTTTGCTTCCTCTGTTCAGACTGGGACGGAAACACTGAAATACTGCATGAAAAAAACCTCCTTTTTACTGTATTTTCAGCTCAGCAAGGACTGGAAAAATAAAGAGAAAGCAGTGTGGCCTGAAAGTAAGCTCTGTTCATTCACCTCAGGAAAGTTGTCTGACTAAGGGCTGTTATGTAATAAATTATCTGAAATATGGATCTGTTTCCAACTGGTGTGATTCCACAGACTCAACCTAAGGTCACTGGTACTGCCAAAGTGGTTGGTCCCCAAATTACCTTGTTCACCATCAAGTAGTTCTCTCTTCTCTTTTTTCCAGAGTGGCTGTGGCCTAAACCAGAAGACTGTTTTCTTTTCCCAATGAAACTCATCTGCTGAGGAAACCTCTCCAAAAAGCAAGCAGACTAAATAGCAGTTGGCTTTTAAACATGAAAGGTTCATGCTCAGCCCTTGCCTGTCCCCAGGTGCATGTGACTGCTTCGGAGTTTGGTTGGAACCTGTCTCTAACTCCTGGCTACCAGCCTTGAGGGCCCCTTTCCACATGAGCACCCAGGGATTCCTCCATAGACTTCCCTCCAAGTTGATGTATGGGCCAGAAGCAGGTGCAGGCTTTGACTTGGCAAAGGTTCATGACCAACCACACAAACACACCTTCAAGATGCTGAATGAAAGAGCAAATGAATGCCAGGGGAGGAATCTCTGAGCTGCTCTCAAGCAAGCCCAAAGAAAGAAGAGGAGGGGGGAAAAAAGCATGCAAAAAAAAATATTAGAACCAGATCCAATAACATTCACACTGCCTTTGTATACTAATGGCACAACATTTCTGAAAACCAGTGATCCCACCAAAACAGGGTAGTGTTATACAGAGAACCCAAACAGCAAGACAAGCAACTGAGTCCCAGAGGTGGTTCCTTTTACCATAGTCACATTATGGGATCCAACCACAATCACCCACAGGCTAAATGACCCACCTGATCCTGCTGCTACACAATAGCCCACTGTGCTATGACTCCAATTTTATGTTCATGCTATGAGAATATAATCTCCACCTAATCTGCTCAAAGTGGCATCTGAATCATGCTTGCCTTGTTGGCTTGATTTCCTTGAAGTTTCAGACTATGCTCAGGCTTCCAACTCTCTCATCCCCATCTCAACCACCCCAGGTAATAACAAAGCATCAAAAGTCAGCATTTCTAGATGCTAAAAGGACACCGAGCATGTTTTTTAACATGCTGAGGAGAGAAGAGACCTTTTTTTACCTTGATGTACTCAACATTTAGGAGCCCAAACCAAGCTACTGGGACTTCTAAAACTACAGAGGGTTTAAGGCACTTGGCTTTGGATCAACTGCCAAACATCTATTAATTTGGTGATTTTTTCCGTGTTGATTGGTAGATTTCAAAGCAGATGAAAGTAACACCTTTTTGGAACATTTTGTAGGTAGAAAGCAGCTTTCTTGGGCCTGCCTATGAATTTGTCCCTCCCATTTCAAAGCTGACTGCCTTTAACATCCAGTCACTGGGGCTCCTTGCCCAAACCATCAGCTGTTCCTCTGGTGTTGCTCCTTCAACCTGGTTTCTGCATTCCCCAGTCCAGTTTCTGCATTCCCCCAGTCCAACAGGCATGTTCTGGAGAGTAGCCCTGCAATGAAGAGCCCTGGAGGGCTCACAGGATCCACATGAGTGCACCCAATCTTCCCACAGCGAAACATCTACAGAGTCCCAGTGCCTTGGAGACTGGCTGACGCTGCAGAGAAATATTAGATGGGAAATTAAGGTTAACAAAGGGTTTCCTACTGTTGTTCCTAGTAATACAAGCACTTTACACATACAGTGATCTCCACCAGCTCTCACACAACAGCCTTGTTTTTAGACACACTACCTAGTGCTCATGATTCTTAAACATGTGGGAAATGTTGATTCAGCCTCTACTTAATGTAAAACTTCTTGGACTATTAAAAAAAATCCTCAAGCATGACATCTAATCATTAAGAAAACTATTTCAGGCAGTTTTGGGGTCATTTTCTTTGAGATTCACGTTGCCGCACAGGGCCATTTGGCTTCAGAAATGAAGGATTAATCCAGGATCTTTAGGATAAAAGCTGTAGCTGAAATCCACAGGCATTTTTTTCTGAAGGATCAAAAGGAGTGACCATTGTAAGGCTCTTCTGAAGGCCTCCCCTTTAAAACCTCCTTTTCTTAATCCAGTCTAGTCTCTAGAAGCAAATGCATGGAAATATCATTAATACCTTTCTCTGCCAAACAGGTTTGTTTCCTTCCTCTGCTGATATCTAGTACAACTCACAGCACCAATTCACCACTAGAAGGAAAGGCTGTGAATGAGCAGGAGTTCCAGAGGTTTCAGCTCTTCTCACCTTTTAGGGCACTGAAGTAATCACCAAAACATGGTTCCACACGTCTCAGTTTGAGTGCCCATTAGAGGGTATCTGACCTCCTCTTGTACTTTTCCTCTTCTGAATAAGAACAGTTCATACTGGGAGGAAATTAATCCAGGCTTAATTCCCCCAGTTTTATACTGGGGGATGACATTTTGCGTGTTCTATGAACAGATCAGAGGGACTGACTATGTGCTTTGTGCAATTCAACTAAGTGCAATTCAGGTTTAAAAAAATGTGTGAAAACAATAGAAGTGCAAAGTTCTGGGAATGAAACTGACCTCTTTCTTCTACTGTTGAGGGAATTAAAGGGGGTGCTCTTTCCAATTAATTATGGTAGCAGAGTCAGTACGTCCCAGGGTCAAAATGCTCCTCCAGTTTCCGCAAGCACAAGATGGAAAGAATTTCATGAGACATTATCAGAAAGAATTCACAGTGAGATAAACACTTACTTCTTCCATTTGTTTTCATTCAGGCTTGACTTGTCACTAGTAATTATGACAGAGGATGTGATAAATGTCCGTCCAACATTTGTAAGAACAATATACTTTACCTAAACATGAGAATACACAGGAAAAAAAGACTAATCATAAGCTAATTACTTCTTTCACTAATTGTTACTGCTATGAGTCACTGTTTCTACACATTGCCTCGCTTTTTTTTTCCTTCAGGAGTGAAGAAAAGGGACATTTCAACCTTGTCATGTTTCTTACTTTTAATCTTTTTCTTTTAAGGTTATTTATTTTATTTCTCCTTGACAAGAGTTTGTTGATGTTCCAAAACCTACACTTGAGTTTTCCAGCCTTCATAAATCTATTTAATGGCTAAGAAGAGGTAAAATATCAAAATGCTGTGTTTTCTTTCACCAAAAATGTCCCTCCTGGGGAGCTACAATCTTTTCATGGAGCTAGAAGGAGCTTGAATGACAATTTAGATCTTTACTTCAGATGCTTTACTCCTCTTTCACCTGCTATTTTTCCAGGGGGTGGAAGAGTTCTGACACAGAGATAAGACTTGTTCTGCTTTGCTTTCATACCTTAGCAATAGGTGAAACATCTCGAGAAGATCACCTTCTTACCATTCCTGAAGGAAAAAATAAATATGATAGTTTCAAAGTCTTGACACTTCCTCTTGCCAGGAGAATAAAAATCACACCAACAGCCCTGGAGAACAGGTGCCATAGGTAGGTGGTGAGGAAAATGACACAGGCTCTGTTGGAAGACTACAATTGATGAACCAGATACATTTAGAAAACTTGACATTTCACTGAGTTGAACATTTTCATCATGAACTGTTGCAGATCTTTCATCAAAATGTCGGTGTAAAATAGGAAAACTGAGCAAACATTTTGGAGTCTTGTAATTACCAAGGGAGTTTTACAGACACAGATACTTGTACTGCTTCTGGGTACATTCTGTAGAGCCACGTGGGCTCTCAAACCCACCATTACACTGTCCAGAAGTGGATCCTTGTATCATGCTGGACATTTTCAGGGGTTTGTGCTCCTAAATAGGATTTCTACTTATCTTATTATTTCATCTTAAATGACAAAGTCTAGATTCTGCAAATAACTGCGTAATTCCTGTGGTGCTGAGTGCTCTCCCATTCTCTTGGCTTCCTAAAAAGTGCAGGATTCTCAGTGCTTTACTGTAGATCCTCAGCAACCTGCTGGATTTACCCCTTGATAAAAATGTACTGTTTCTTAAGTAGGAAACTCAGGTCCATCATTTACTTAACATTTGAGAAATGTGAGAAGTTCTATACATTCAACAAACTCTGGGGAAAAGAAGAAAAAAACCCACTAACTACCAACAAATTAGCAGGGGCAAAATAAACAAATTGCTCTTTAGAAGCTGCACAGTCTAATAGTTACACAGCAATTTGGAGTTATTGTCAACGGCCCTATCGCCTTGGAGACTGGCTGACGCTGCAGAGAAATATTAGATGGGAAATTAAGGTTAACAAAGGGTTTCCTACTGTTGTTCCTAGTAATACAAGCACTTTACACATCAGTTCTAATTCTGTTGAAATGGGGAAAAGGAAATGGGAGAAGAAAATTTAAACAGGGACCACCCATTAAAATTAGAGGTACCCTTTTCTCAATCAACCCACTTTCCCACCAGAAAATCACTGCTGCAGCCTTACTTCACCTTGGCTGACTTGTTTGGAGACAATTTTTTGATTGCAGTTGCTGTAAAATCCCGTGATTTTGCCATTAACCCAAGTACAGTAGCTGTTTTTCAGCAAGGTCTCACTTCTGTTCAGGTAGAAACATGACATGGCAATGCCCTCAAAGACAGGACAAATTGTTTATCCAAGAGCTGATGCTGAGAGTCAGTGTGCGAGCCGTGCCATTGATGCAGTGCTGTCTCAGCACTGCTCACCCCCGTGCACACCAAGTGTTCCAGCTGAATATCAGCTCGAGACTCTTGATAACAGCTGTGTTGTGCTTTGCTTTCCAGCAAGACTCTGACGTGAATCAAGTGAAAGACAAAAATTCCCAATTCTCTTCCACAGATGCATCAGCAGTAATGAAAATATTTCAAGAGGTCTAGAAATTAATTTCCCATCAAAGACTGCCTTTTCTGCTCTTTTCCTCAAGTACTGTAATGCTGCCATCTTGCACTGAGAAACCCTCAGGTGCTCAGAGATCATACTGCCAAGTCCACATTACTATGAGTGATTATGGTTCTCCATGTTCCCACATGATGGGCAAAAGAAGTTGGTTACTCTGAAGTAGAAGCAGCACAGTATGCTTGCTTAGGGCATCTTTCATCAGGACCCTGAGAAGGAGCAAACATTTCCTAGTCAGGATCCTGTCTGAGGAGAAAAGCCTCTCACTCTTCTCATTCACATGGAGAACATACCCAGCTTTGGACACTGGACTTCACTGATTACAGTTTTCCCTGCTCAGTCAGTCCCAGCCTCTCCTTCTCTTCAGCCACAGAGATGACTCTAGCTGTCTTCCCATTCACCACCCTCTTTGCTAGATCCTTCATCCACTGAAATGGAATTTCTCAGCCTCCATGCCACTGTTTCTCTCCCTTCTTGCCGCCTTGACCTGCTGAGCTCCATATAAACCTCCCCATATTTGATAAGACATCTTTCTCCTCCACACTATACTGTGGCATCAGGAAAAGATCATGCACAGGAGAGATGTTTTCCATTCTGTTCTCACTTCCAGCAGCTGTCCAGAGCAGTTCAAGACACAGACACAGGAGATGCTTTCCAGCCCACCACTAACGCAAATGCTCTGCAGGGATGGAGTCTGCATATGAGGACATTGCCAGGGCTGGAAGTTGGCCAGTCAGGAAGGTGTCTTCAGGAGATTTGAATTCTAATAAGAACCTGCAAGTTTCTACCGTGAAAATTTGTGCAAAATGCATATTTCACATGACTTGTAACTTGAATTATCTTGGAGAGATTTTCAGAGAGATGGAAAAGAGCCATTTTTTAGAGAAAAGCAACAATTTCCGACAGTATTTTGAATCTCTCCTACAAAGCAGAGGGAAGAATGGAAATGAGAGCATTTAAAAAAATTACTAGAGTGATAATAAATTTTAATTTGTTTTTAATTTTACCTTGAACTCTTCTTTGGGGGGGGAAGCCTTTCTGGACTCATTTGCCTGCTACACTTATGGCAGCATACTGCATTGAAAATTTCAGCCTGCTCGGCTGAGCCTTGAGAACATGAATAATAATTAAAAACATAATATTGAGCTGCCAGGTATCACATGACTTTAATGATATCCAAAGCTACCAGCTCCACCTGTAATCACATCTTTAAAAGAACAGAAATGATCCAGCCATTTCTAACCTCTTTATGTTTACTATTACTACGCCTTCATTTTTTTCCCACCTGCCACTCACCTCCAGCTCCTCCCATCCCAACCTGAGTACAATGTGGAAAGACCAGTCACAGCCTAGGGCTATGATTGTTTACTAGGACATGTACACAGAAGATTTCACTACATCTGGCCATTTAATGCTACAGCACATTGTACAGTAACATCATAATATTCAAGCAGCTGTGTAATGCTCTATTCTTTCTGAATCAGTCAAGAATTTCATTATCTAAATCCATGTGAGAACACAGGAAGCTGTGTTTCCCCAACTCCTGAAATATCTGCCTCAGGAAGGAAGGTATATTGTCTTTTTGATGCCCCTGTTTTGCTTGTGAGGTGGTTCCATGTGCCTGTTTTGCAACAGCACTATGAAAGCAAACTAATTCAAATCTTCTATGGAAATGCCATGTTTGCTAGACACAGTTTGCATCCTTTTAACTCAAGGGTGACTAGATCTTGAGCATATCTCTAACGTTATCAAAATCTCTATGATCTGAGGAGTTCCAAAGTATGATTGTTGTAGTGTGAGCTGCAGTAGGAAATTAAAAATATGAAAATGATACGCTGCATTTCAATCACCCCATGTTTTTGTTTTAAGAAAGGGAAATATACTTCCTGAAAATCTTTGGCTGAGTCCAGGACAAAAAAAAAAATCAACCCTAGTTTAATTCTTCCTTTTAGTGTGTGAAAAATAATATCTGTGGCAAGGGATGATTTTTATGACCTCTAAAGGCATGAAAGCAGAGCTGAAATAATAATGATTATCCAGACTTCAATCTTCCTTACTCTTTGGCTACACAAATCCTACTCCAGGCACCAGGATTTTGATCTAACCAATAAAAACTAAAGATACAGAGATTCAGCACAGTTGGGAAAGCAATACTAAGCAAGTGCAAGTTGCTGACATGATAAATCTCAATTCACAAGTGTAAATCATCATATTTATGTGAAGTTCAATTTTTTAGACTTAAAAGGAGTCTAGCTTTATAAGGCTTCAAAATAGTTTTTGGAAATTAGCTCTTTTTTCTGCTCTCTGCTCTTCCATCCCTGCCAAGAGACACAGTTCAGAGAAGCACTTACAGATACATGTACAACAAGACACCATCAAGTCCCACTAGTGTCAGCTGGGAGCTGCATTTGAATTTACAACACCCTAAACTACCCCTTTGTCTGGGTTTAGACCTGGGAAAAGCATCACCAGCCGGGCAAGGGAGGGGATTGTCCTGCTCTGCTCTGAGCTGGGGCAGCCTCACCTCCAGTGCTGGGGGCAGTTTTGGGTGCCACAGAATAAACAAGACATGAAACTATTAGAGAGTGCTCAAAGGATAACCACAAGGATGGTGAAGGGCCTTGAGGGGAAGCCGTGTGAGGAGCAGCTGAGGTCCCTTGGTCTGTTCAGCCTGGAGGAGACTGAGGGGAGCCCTCACTGCAGTTACAGCTTCCTTGTGAGGGGAAGAGAAGAGGCAGGCACTGATCTCTTCACTCTCACAACCAGCCACAGGACCTGAGGCAAGGCCTGAAGTTGTGTCAGAGCAGGTTTAGGCTGGATATCAGGAAACGGTTCATCACCCAGAGGGTGGCTGGGCACTGAAACAGCTCCCCATGGAAGTGGGCACAGCACCTGACAGAGTTCAAGAAGTGTTTGGACAATTCTGTCAGGCACGTGGTGTGCTTCTTTGGGAGGGTGCTGTGCAGGGCTGGGAGTTGGATTTGATGATCCTTGTGGGTCCCTTCCAACTCAGAGTATTCTGTGATACTATTAATTACCATGACTGCAGGCAGAAACACGCAAGCTTTGGGAGAGCTGTCAGAGACTCCCCTTCTGCACATTGTTTTGGTCACTAGGGAGTAGCAAGGAGGACAGAAAAGTGACCAAGAACCTGTGCAAAGCAGGTAGCTGAATCTGCCAAGGAGACATCTCCCATGACAAAGAGGGATGTGGTCAGAAAAACTCAAAAGTCAGGAAGAATCTTTATACAAGGAAAAGGAGCACTGGGGATCTGGAGCCCTGCTGCAGCCTGCCATGCAGATTGGTACTTATTCCTGTGGTGAGAACACAAGACAGCTGTAAGCAACAGCTTAGCCTAGTGCTCACCAGTAATTCAGGAAATTTTATACTCACCACATCTACTGTTCTCATATTTACTGGTGTGGGAGAGCTGGCATGTTCTAGCAAAGCTAGTGGAAAGGGATAATGCTTCCAAAAGGTGAAAAGGAAGGTTTTCGTCTTGGAGTTATAAATAAATCTTTTTAGAAAGGCAAGATTTTACTTACATTTAAAGGATAACTTCTCCCTCTACTACTCATTAGACTGGATAAACATTTCACAGCAACAAAAAAGTCTAGAAATTGCCCCAGTGGGCTCTGATAGTCCATATCACTTGTTACTATTTCTCTCTCAGCTTAAAAAGACAACTTAATTGTTTTTAAAATTTCACATATCCATCTTTATAAACAGTCAGCATTGGCCTAATGGTATAAAATAGAGAACAAAAACTCTGAAATGTTAAATATAGTGCTTTTGTTCCATGTATATGATCAACTCAGATATCCCTAGCAACAATCTATGGTAAGAAATGAAGAACAAAAACACATAAAAGGCTGCTGAATAAGATTCAACAGTTGTTCAGGACTCCTTAATGTATTCTCTTATGGATATATTTGTACTTTACAATTCAGTTTCTCCACTGTCTAATTATCTACAGACAATTTAGTCTTGGGTGGATTATAATAGGTTCTGCTTCAGTTCAGCCAAGACAGAATCATAGATGGTTGGTACAAGGCCAGCAGCAAAGGAGTAGAAGACTGCTGAACTTTTCAGAGTCACTTCTTATTCTAACTTTCCTTGAGTGTGTCCAAGCATAAAATAATCTTACCTTTTTATGTTCAGTTCACATCCAGGTCTGAGGTAGAAGTTTTTATTTTCCTGCTTAATTCAAACATCTTTGAGATGTGAATAATTACCAGCTCACCACTTGAACAGGATCCAGATATAGCCTGCCTTCCCACTCTCTGCCCTTCTAATATCACTGGTTCTTTCCTTTCTTCAAGATCAGATGCTACAGACAATGCTTTCTACTAATCAACTTATCTGATGTACTGTTAAACATAAGAGCTTGGTTTTTACTACTTTGCTACAACCTCTTTACTTAGGAGGAACGGAACTTGGGGGGAAATTCTCTTCAAGTGCTTTTGAAAATGACAAGTCCATGCTCCACAGTTCAACCAGTGTGACACTGCTTGTGCCTGGGAATATACTGAAAGAGGGATAAACTGAATGCTAGGAGACCTCCATTATTACAGTGCATTAATACCACAGACTTTAACTTCTCTGTAATTCTTACATGCAGCTTCCTGTAATGTTATAAAGTCCCTATTGTCTTGAACAGAACAGAGTCTGGTACTTTCCTCATTTTTATAACATACTTGACATTTATAATACCATCAAAAGCTTTGAGGTTTTCTGACAGAAGCTCTCAAAGCCTTGCTTCCTGTTCTGATCTACAGGCAGACAAAATTCACAGCAGAGCAATATGTGCACCAGCAAGCTCTCAGTTTCAAAAGTGTTCCTGTGTTTTAGGGTTGTATTTTTTTCATTTTGCCTCTCCCAGCATTGCACTATTGGCTGATACTCTATTTGAAAACCAGCATCAAGGTGGGCTTAAGCTTCTCTTTGGGCAAAGGTAAACTTTCAAAGTATTATCTGCCAGACACCAACACACACTTCAAAGAAGATTCTTGGAGGCCCTGTATGACCTTTCCATTGCCTGGTTTGCTTTTTCCATCACCTCTTCACCAGAGCTAAAATCTGCTTTAGTGTGTTGATGTGGCAATCAACATTCTACATTGTGAGCTGGAAGAGACCCAGGTGGTGCAAGTATTCACTCTAAAAACACAAAGGCTCTCCCTGATCCCTCAATCTTTCTGCCAAACCATGGGAAGAGTCTACCTGATTCACATACACAACACAGGTCCAACTTCAGTGGCTTCACTCCAGACTTGGAGTCCCTGGCTGGCAAGAACATCCTGCTGCGTAGGTGTTCGGGGTGACATGAGCTTTAGCTCCTGCCAGCAGAGACACGCCTGGATCCTCCCACAGAGAGCACCCAAGCTGTTCACAAACAACTATCCTGGAGAGCAAATGTTCCATTCCCTCTACAGGTTTCTCGACATTTTTGAATTTCCTATTGTTCCCAGAGAAGTAACTCTTGGATTATAGCCCTGTTTGGTGGAGCACCTTTCCCTAGAGCTAGGAATATGTTGACTGTGTGAATAATAGAAGGACCTTGGCAATAGCTTCCACCGGATAATATCCATTTCCTCCCACTAAACAACTCCATTTCTATCAAAAAATACCCTTAGAAGGATATTTTTCATTTAGATAGTTGTGCTGTCTCCAAGATCAACCAGTCAGACAGGTCTGTAGGTTTAGTCCCTTTTCTAAAAATTTTTTTTTCAGCCAGATACATCCTTATAACCCAAAGGCACAACTAAAAAGCCAATATCCTCGACATCATTAAATCCTTTGCAAAGGATTTAATGCAAGACAATACACTAATGTAGTCAGTGGGCTAACATTTGGGTTGCTTTACACTATCTAGCTTCTGGCAGAGACTCTGCGAAATTTATTTGAACTGTTTACATTGTAGATGGCCCCTTAATTACCTCTACAAAAATCTAGCAGCACATCTTGGTCCACACCCTCTTTTTACAGCAAACAGCAATGCCTTTCAATGCCTTCTGCAATAATTAAGCCTGTTTTGCAGGAGTCTGTGGGCTGCAAACAGCTAAAGACACTCAACTCATTCCAGTTCATCTGTAGGTCCTAAGGCAATCACCAAGCAAAGGTCCCTGGATGTCTTTTTTTCCATGGACTATTTCAGAGTCATAAGGAGTGTAGCAGCAGAGTCCATGATATCTGGTAGTCTGAGAAGTATTTCAGAGAAGAAATTAGTATGCTGTGATCCTGTTCAAGGGGTGATTGTGGTCAGAGGTTAAGGAAAGTGAACTACTCCCAGTTCACAGAAGTGAAGAGCTCATATTGCAAGTGGCGAACCTGATGTGCCAGTGAAATACAAAGGGTACTTACTATGGACTTAGATATCATTGAGATCCACAAACTGCAATTTAAGACTCACCAGCTTAGGCTTTAATAATACAGACAGTCCATATAGGGCTTTAAAAATTTTGTCTAAATTTTGATTTTTATAGATCTGCAGACAAACAACTTTTCTCACAATCACTGCTCACATTCTAAAGCCAGGTTTCCAAGCTTCCCACCCAGCATTTTCAGGTTACCAAAGGAGGAAAACCTCTAACACTACAAACTCTTAAGCAATAAAAATGTATGCCAAGTAGCATAACCAAGACAGTCCAAGCTCTTATATTCTTGATTAATTTGTACCATAACTTCTGTGTCACTCCATTCAGAATATTAGTGCTGTGCTAGGCAAGGTACTAGGCAAGCTGAAGACAGACACACATCAGGACTTCAAAAACCCTCAGCACTCAAGGTTGAAAGAAAATTGGAAAAGACAAAAAGCATGGACAATTTGTAATGTCAAATTAGAACCCCAGGTTAATGGAAAAATGAATAGGTCAACCCCATTCTATCAGTCTGACACTGACCCTAGTAAAGTAACAACACAATTGACAAAAGAATTAAGAACTATGTAGAACTATATATAGATAATGATAATCAACATATATTTATGGAAAATAACTCCTATCAAATAAATTGATGTCCTATAATGACATCAATTTTTTATAGCAGTAATAGGGGTGGTAGAACAGTCCAAATATATATAAAGGATTTTGATAGGCACCAACATTTACACCAGAAAGACAGAAGACGAAGAAATCAATAAAGTGTGTGGTAAGTTTAATCAAAACCATATTGTCAAAATGGCAATGGCAATGGCCATCAAGCAAGAGTCTTAAGGGATGCTTCATAGGCAGAGAACCCCCTCAGGCATGAACTAGAATAGAAAGTAGAAACAGTTTGCCTTGGTGTGTGAGTTGGTGCCATGCACAGGTAACAAACACCCATGTTTGGGACACCTTGGGCTGTTCAGCCTGGAAAAAACTCAAGGGAGATCTTATAGAGAGGCTAGAAGAAGGTTGGAGTGGGGTTTTTGACAAAGGCATGCAGTGACAGAACATGCGAGAATGACTTTAAACTGAAAGAGGGTAGGTTTGGATTAGATGTTAGAAAAAAATTCTTGTGAGAGTGGTGAGGCACTGGCAGAGGTTGCCCAGGGAAGCTGTGGATACCCCATCCCTGGCAGTGCTCCAGGCCAGGCTGGATGGGGCTCTGAGAAGCCTGGTCTAGTGGAGGGTATCCCTGCCCATGGAGGGTATTCATATCAGAGGGGTTGGAACCTGATGATCTTTAAGGTCCTTTCCAACCCAAACCATTCCATAATTTGGTGATTCTATGATTCACCAAGCAGGCCCTTGCTTTAGTGCAGCAGCAGTTTTCATCTAGACACTTAGAGTGATGAAAAGTCACCAGTTTGTTGACATAATATTTTATAAACTGGCAAAATTAGTTGATAATGTTTATCCCCTGTGAAGCAGTGACAATCTTTCTCAACCCAGAGGGACAGCAGCAACTGCAGAAAAGTATCCAGAAAGACCATTTAAATTGTTTTGCTCAGTAATAAGGTCTTGCCAGCAGTTCTTCTTGGTTTGTCCGTGTTCTGGGCAAAAATTGAGGTTTTTAAAGAAGATACCTACAAATGCTGGCCTAGCATCTCCAATAAAAACATTCACACCTGTTGCTTGTTTTGGTGCTCTTCAGGTTCCGCCTTGGTGAGCAGCAGAGGCTGAGTAAAAGGCAGGAGTTACCTGGGCCACTTCACATCTTGTGTTGCAACTTTGTGGGAGGGAACGCTTGCTCTCGCTATTGTAAATTAGGGAGAATAATTCCCTCATCTCTGTCTGGGGTGGAGCTGCCACTGAATTGCACACCTCTGGTTTCTGAAATCCAGCCAAGGGCTATTACAGTCCTATATGTGACCAAGAAGCAGACAATCAGCTTAACCTGACCATGCTAGTTTGTTGTTCTGGTACCCTTACTGTCCTGGCAGCCCTAGGAACAAAGATAATAGAGCCATGGGGAAACAAATAGAAAGAGGCATGGCTGTTTTCAGACTATCAAGTGAAATCTGTTCTCCAGTCCAGCAGAAAACTCAGATTTGTGGGGTCACTGTTAAACCAAATAAGAGCAGCTGCCTACAAGAATCCAATCTGCTGACAAATGGTCGAGCTGACACATGGAGAGAGGATAGTGTTACTAGGAAAAGCTGCTCAGAGTAGAGGATGTCTGGTCACTTTCTGTAGTGCCAGGTGACAAAACAAAACAAAAAAGATTGCAAGATGAGGAATATTTTAGGCACTTTTTAAACCCTGTGTTTGCTCTGAGTCCAAAACTCCAAATTAGCTTAAGCACTTGTTGTGTTTACCAGCCCAGTTCCTCAAAAATATCAGGGGATGGCCGAAAGGCTTCTCCAGTTTTCTTGTGCACAGCTTTTGTACATATAGATCTCCATTTTATGGTGTGCACAAACATGAGAGGGAAGCTCTACTCTAAGTGAACAGCCTCTGCAGAAACAACATTTAGGCATTCCTATGTATTTTCATCTGAAGAACTGAGAATATTTATAAACTGTCATTAACTAACCTCCCAACATTTCCTGTGAAATATGTAGGTAGTCTCATAGGTTTTGGGATGTGGTATAGAAGCTCTGGAGTAATTTTTTCTTTATTTATTTATTTTTTTAATTTTACCAGCCCATTTCAGCTAAAAGTGAGATGGCTGGAAGCTAAACAAATGCTGAAGCGTAGACCTTAAAACGGAACACATTTCTGAATTTAGCAGCTTAAATTTTCCAACAAATGCAGTTTTATAGCATGAAGTCTCCAAAGCTGAACATCTCAGACTTAAAGACATCAGGCTTAACCTATGCTTAAAGGTCCCTCAGCACCTGATAGTCTTTGCAGCTGCTGAGTTTTATTGCTGGAACCAGACAGTTCAAACTGGGGACATCAGCCAGTTTAATAAAAGCACAGAAAAATATCACAACTGTGACCTATTTCAAGTATCATGTGTTATGGACATGCTCATGCCTTATCACAAAGCCATGAAAGCCAAAGTTTGGACAGGATGTTGGACTGGAAACAGCAGCTTGCTACACCTGGTTGTGGAGCACGTGTCCATTACAAGGGGAAGCCCAGCTCTGACAGTGAAATACACAGTTACACCAACCACAGGATCACAAAATTCTAACAATGTTGCACAGATCAAAACCAAAGGAAAGTAATGGGAGAGGAGAAAGTCTCAACTTTCTCCTCCAAAAAGATTTTTTTCTTCAAAGTTATTATGAGGAGCTAAGAGTAAATTTGAGCATCAGACTATGGTACAGAGAGTCTTTGCACAGATCCATCCATGCCTAAAAGTAAAGGGCCTCCCAGAAATCTTTCTATAATGCAAATAAGGCATATGTTGGTTTCTGCTAGTTTCTGTAGAGACCCAAACTTCAGAGCAGAGGGTGGGAAAGTGGGTAGAGAGGATATGTCAATTGTCATGAACTCTCTCAAATAAATGGGAATGTGGTGGCTAGCATCATAAATGGGGCTAAACCTCTCCGACCAGAACTGAAAAAAGAAGCTCTGGGGACTTCCCACACCCAGGGAATAAGTTTCACGCCAGGAATAAGTTTAGACCCCAAGTCAGACAGGCCTTATTGCATTTGTTGGAAAATTTAAAGTACTAAACCCACAGCCATGTTCCAGTTTTAAAGTTTTGTCTTCAGCATTTGCTTAGCTGCAGCCAGGTCACTCTCAACTGAAATAGGCTGGCAACAGGATAAATAGATAAAATTATTCCAAATTTCTAGACTAGAAGCACTGTTTGTAGTTCTGTAACTCAAATGGACCTGGCTAAGCAGAGAAAAAAATTGAACTGACATGGAAGAAATAATATTGAAAGCATGATCCTTCAGGGCTCTCACAAAAGTGAAAGCTTTCTTTCTTGGCCAGTGCTCAC
The DNA here is from genome assembly GCA_013397375.1 of Toxostoma redivivum. Taxonomy (NCBI): domain Eukaryota; kingdom Metazoa; phylum Chordata; class Aves; order Passeriformes; family Mimidae; genus Toxostoma; species Toxostoma redivivum. Next base: position 59,374 of record VXBI01001813.1, on the reverse strand, counting down.
TATCACATGGGTTCACAGGCATAGTCAGTGGTGTACGTCTCTACACCTGCCTTTTAGGCTGAATGGTAATGCCTGGGTTTCCCTGTGCCTTTCTTTGGAGGGAGTGCTGACCTAGCAGAGCTCCATCTCTTAGCCACAGCTGCTAACTCCGTAATTTCCAAGACCTCTTTTCTGGCATGTTATATTTTGGCTGAATCAGCTCCCTGGACCAGTTCCTGAGCAGCTCCCCTGCATGGTCAGCAGAAAGCTCAGGACAAGTAGCCAGAGTGGTGGCTCTGTAGTCACCAGTGTGTGGAGCCACGGGCAATGTTGGGTTTGGCTGGAGCTGAAAGGTGTGTCCCAGATGTTTTTGCAGGTGACTGCTGGTTAGCAGACAACCAACAGCCTCATCTCAAAACTCAGCACTTGACTAGATGAATCCCATTTCCAGTTTCCCTATCAAAAACCAGCCTTGAAAACAGGTCTTTGAGGTGCACATGCACCCACCACTTTCTCAAGACTGTCTACCTACACACCACAAATTCATCTGCTTCACCTCAACCCTGAGAGCAAATAGGTGATAGATATGAAAGCTGATATAGCAAGCAAAAATGTATTTAGCAAAAACTGAGAACAGATTTGATGTCTTGGAAACAAAGCCCTGCTTGTAGCCCTACCGTTTCAGGAAACATTTTGTCTTTTGAAGAAAAACTTCCATTTCCATTGCCATCTGCCTCGTTTCAATTCCAGTGGCTCCAAGCGTGCACTGACAACACCTCTACCTGATGTCAGACTCTCCCAGTGACTGAAAATGTGCTCACATTAATGGTTCACATCTGATCAGCTACACAAATTCCATTAATGACTTCTCGAGGAGCTGCTTCTCAGCAGCCTGATGGCCAAATACTCTCCATCTGTAGTCCAGATAATTCATTTTATACAAGACTTTAAATACACTCCATAATATGCCATAGTTATTCATTTAGCTATGCATACCTCCACCAAGTTCATTGCTTTGGCCTACTTTATCAGCTTTGGCAGAAAGACCACACTGTCACATTGCACAAACGGGCTGAGAAGCTGCTTTGCCTGAACATGTGGCTGAGAAGATGCTCTCCCAGCAATTTTGGCTGGCTCTCTGCACTATAGTGACTATCAGACCAGGTACATCTTTCCCAGCCACTGGTTCAAATGACTGATAATTCTGTCTCTGTTCTGCACTGACCAGCAACTGAGTCTGTCACTTGACATTTCTTTCTCCGCTGGCCTTCGCCTCTCCTTCCCAATCTCCTTCCATTTACCTTTCTTCCTTTCTGTAACTCATGTCCTTTTGGTTTTCCTTCCCCTTATCATCTTTCTTCCTAAACCTATCAAAATAAAATATTAAATACTTGGATCATAATACTGATTGCCAGCATGCTATTCCATCCATTTATTTGTTTCCCCTTTTCCCAGCCTGTTTCCCTTTTCACAACAAAGAACATAGAAAGCAGAAATTACTTCCTGGAGAAGGTTTCTCCAACACTCAGGCAGATGGGACCCCATTCTGCCACACACAGTGCTGATAAGCAGGAGTATAAAACTCTTCAAAGAGTGGAGGACCATAGGAATGTAATAAAAACAGGTATCCAGAAGCACAGCCCTCCTTGATTTCCATAATTTTTCAAAGAACATGTTTATATCTGTGCTCCACAACATTGGATTTCTTCAGGACTGTGTCATATTAAAAGCAAATCGATTATTTCTCCACACAAATCTAGGAACTAAGATGTGCCTTGTTCAAATGTATAGATAAAATGTGTTTCAGAATTTTCTATAAGCTAAAAGAGCATGAAGGAATAGAGATTTTTTTTAGAGCCATATTTTTTGTCTTGCCTTGGGAAAAAAAAGTCAAAAAAGTTATTAAACATATTTGTATTGGTGTATCAGAATGTATTCTCAAATGAGAAATAAGCAAATAATTTTCAAATATGGTTAAATATATCTTGACCTTAAAAGAAATCATGCTTACGAATTTTTAAAACCCTACTGCTGTAAAAAACATGACTCCCCTAGAGAACTGGATCATCTTTTCAACAGATAGAGAACACCCCTAGTAAACACAGATGTTTAACGATGGTTTTCAGTGCCACTGAATTTAGAGGTTTCTCTTGCAGCTGCTGAGTACAATTTATTATGTCTGCACCACTAAAGCCTCTAAGAACCTGAACACGCAGAATCAGAGATCATCCCCCCTTTTCATGAGTATTTTCCAACGGGGTAAACCAAACCCTTAAAAAACCCCATAAAACCAGTGCCACTGTGAGCCCCACATGCAGCCATCAGCAGGGAGGGCTCAGGGCTCTCTGTGGGCAGCTCACAGGTGCTTGTGAAGCAGCAGTGCCTTACCTAAAGCATAGCAACCTTTGGAGCTGGGTTTGGCAAAGGGATAGGCAAGACTTGGCTGGCCAGGGCTCATGCTCTCCCCTTGTGCTGTGGGTAGGAGTCACATTCCAGCAATTAGCACGGCAGCCCCAGGAACGCAGAGCGTGCAGGGCTGGCTGACTGAGACCCTGAGCCTGCAGATCTGCCAGCTGGATTTCATCCCCTTGGCTGCCAGAAACAGCTTTGTATCATCACTCAGTTAACTAATGCGCAGAAGGCAACTGTGATGCTGGTGCGCAATTGCCTCTTAAATTAGGGAATTATGAGGCCTTCCTCAGTCAAATTTTGAGGATGCACAGTAAGAGTGAATAAGGGAGCTGTCACGGTCAGCTGTGTTCTGGGTTTCCTTTACACTGCCAAAGGTGCAAGAAGTCATAACTTCTCCAGAAAGCTGCAGTAACTAAGTAAATACCAGCAGATCACTGCACACGAGGGGGGAAAAAAGCAAATAAAAATAAATTTTTAAAAAATAGTTAATACACATCACCTCCAAATTAACTTTGTTCAGAAGGAGTAAGCTCACGTTTCACTTTGCATTTGCAATAGCCTCAGAGTATCTGCGCAGCTTCTGGAGTGGGTGGCAGAGAACTTCCTGAAGTTCTCATAATGACCTCAACACATCTTAACATTGCTAATGGCTAATGCCGTCAAAACATGGTTCAGGACAAACTAGGAAAATCTTACGAGAGACATAGAAGCTTTCAGAACCAGTCATACAAAACTAACGCTCGCTACAAATTGTCAGTTGCAAGCTTCTTCAGAAATAGGAATATTTTCATCCTGTTTGGAAAGTGCTCCACACCTTGCAAGCACTGCTAATCAAAGCACACAAAAGAGCTGCTAAATAAAAGCTAATGCCAATACAAACAGGAAGGAACTGTGGATGCCCAGATGCTGACATTGCACCCATGATTTGGGTGTCCCTAAATCATTGCCAAACCTATCACCAAGGAGAAGGTGGAGGAGAAAAAACAAGGAAGAGAGAATGGATCTGCTTGGTAATAAAATCTAACAGTGCTTTATATAATGCAGGTTCTCTGTTACTCAATTTGAAATACATTTAAAAGTTCAGATTTCAGTCAGTTGAGGTACCAAACCTTAAGTTAATTTAAACACCTTACAGTTTGCATTAATGGAGGTTTAGGTATCTTCCTTTTCTTTTAAAAGTGGAAATTTAGAGAAAATAACCACTCAGTCTTCAAGAGGAACATACAGAGGTGACAGCTTTCTTAAAAATTCTTTTTGAATGTTTTGAGAACAGTCAGCATTGATCAGACTTCACATTTCAAAGCTTCACAGAGGAAGCAGCTTTGGACACAGATCTAAGGAAAGAAAGCTACGTTTGCAATGCATATGGTAGTCCATTAGCATTGTATTTTCTACACTTGAGTGAAGTCTGTGATTTCCTGCATGTTGACTGGTGAGCTACAGCATAAATTCACTCACACACAGTATTTATAGCTGCTGGCATTCCAGACTCAGTTGTGATGTCTACTCAGCGTCTCTTCACATGAAGTCCTCTAATAGGCTGGTTTAGCTTCGGGCAGAGTAAGACTTACCTTTCCTTCATCTTCAGGTCAGCATTTCTTAATCACTTCCCATGAGTTAACAAGCCTGGTGTCATTCTGTTAACACCCACAGGAAAGAGCTAAATCTCTTCAGATCTGGCATGAAAACGCTATTCTGTCCTCCACTGGAACTCCATTCTATATCATTAAAAGACCTTTAAAAAGCAGTAAAACTGCACAGTTCACACAGATTTCTCTCCTGGCTGGCCTCTGCTATCAGCACTGGACAAGCTCCTACTACTTCTAGACCAGTACTGTCCAGCATCACTGCTGAGTATCTTTGAAAGGCTTTCAAATGCCCATGAGTGACTTTAACTCCTTACTGGCCACCAAAGGAAAAAAAAAAAAGAAAAAAGTGCTTCAGTCATGGGTGGGAGGGAGGATGGATTTGTAACACTATCTTAACACTATCTTACCCGTGCCCTTAGCACAGCCTCCATAGAGCTGCTAGAGAAGAGAGCTGCTTGGGATGAATAGATTTTGTTTCTCCCTGCTCTGTCTTCCTCTTGACAAATATCTGTGCACTTTTTTTCCCCTAAAAGTTTAAAAAATCTAACCAGGTATTTTGCATTTGTTACATCACAGATTATTATATTGAGAGCACCATCTCAGTTGATGCCTCCCACTGACAGGTATCAAGCAAGACACCCAACACAATGTCCATGACCATTGAGAGAGAACTGGAAAGGGACTCACGGAGGTGTGAAACCTCCTCACACAAGGGTGTCAGGCATCTGTTTCTGACTGCAGTTATTCCCAGCATTATTAAAAACTGAAGACAACGCCTGTAAGGTCAGATCAAAAGATCCACTTTCAACAATGTCCAGTCAGTGATAGTGGCCAGCAGCAGATGCAGAGGAGAAAACAGTGTAAGGGACAGGCCACAGACTGAGTAATCCCTTCCCTGGAACATGCTCCAAGCTTCCGGCACTGGCCATTTAGAGACTTCCTGAGCTAAAGGCTGCATCCAGACCATTGTATTTAGTAGCCACTAGTGGACATATCTTCTATTAATTTATATCATTTTTTTTAAATCCATTTATACTTTTGATCTTTACCACATCCCATGGCAATGAGTTCCAAATTTTAATAATACAGTGTGTGAAGAAGTACTTCCTCATTTTAAACTTGCTGTCTGATCATTTCATTGGGTGCCTCAAATTGTGTCACAAGAAATACGGATTAATCATTTCCTATTCACCTTCTCCACAGCACCCAGTTTTACAAACCCCTGTTACCTCACTCAACCATCCTTGCTCATCCTTTCTGCTGTTTAATCTCTGTTATGGACTCTGCCAGTCCTACTATTTTTTCTCCTGTGGGTTTTTTTATCCACAGCTAATTGTGAGCTGAGGCTTGCAAGAAATTCTTTCAACTATTCTAAGATGCTTCTCATGGAGGTAACACCTCATCCACAGCTGTATGCGCTAGACTGACTTTTCCCTTCTACCTTGCATTATCCCACATTTATCAACAATCATATCTGCTGGTTTATCAGCTAGTCATAAAATATGCTGAAACCTCTTGCAGAGACCATTATTTTTTTAACTTAATATACCTGGACCTATTTAAGCAACAGTACCCAGCAGTTTAGAATCCAGTATATTAAATGCAATTAGTCACTACTAGCCTCCTCTGCCTGGAAGTCTTCTCAGTCACCAGCAGGCTCTTGCCTTTCTGTACCTTCCACACCAAGACTACAGAGATGGAGACAGACAGCTGCTCAGGGATTCTGTAGGAAAGAGTGCTGTATTTCTTATTTAATGCTGAAAATGAACTTCCAGACAGATATACTTATACCAGAAGGGTTTGCCCATGGCAGAACAAGACATGGAAACCCTGCTCAGAAAGCCCTCTTGTGAAAGGCCTGCCTTGCAGCCCAACAAGGGTCAGTGAGAGGGTTACAGGACACTGAGGCTGGGTGAGACAGGGCCAGCAGTGGAACAGATGAATGGCTCCAAGACAAGCCCTCTTCCTAGGGACTCCCCTGATATCTCCAGGCTATTTTCAATTTAGAAGCCCCTCAGCAGCAGAGCCACAAGCAGACAAAACTTGCCACCTCAAAGGGCTCCTGGAGTCATCCAGGAATGGATGAAGGCTCCTGGGAATGAACTTTGGCTTTGGGGCTATTTGGGTGTTACAAGGAAATCTGTTTTATGGGCTGAGAAAGGAGGAAAAGAACTTAGCACAGCTGAGCCATTACTGTGGGGAATGAAAGGACACAGAGCCTTGCCTAGTCCAGCTTCTCTGAGTGGGGTGAGTAAAAAAACCCCAACCAAACAGGAACACTCCTCTCAACTGCTGTAAATCGGTGGGGGGGAAGGAGGAAAGAAAGGGAGGAGCAGGAAGTGGTAACTTATTTGGACTCCTGAAATGAAACTCCAGTACTCACAGGGTTTCACAGCTCACCACTTGTTTTCACCTGGTCAAAAAAAAACTGAATCAACAGTTCAGGCCAGGATTTTGTGCTGTGGTTGCTCCTGGACACAACTTCAAAATCCAACAAAAAGAAAGCTCTTTTATTTGCAACACTAGCCCTTTCCTCAGAGAAAATCCAGTCTTCCTTGGCCCTTAAAGCAACCACTTAACATGCTTCCTCATCCCAGAATCTCCCATCTCTCCCCCCTCTTTCCGATGCATATACACTTTTATAATGGGCTTTTCCATGAACTCTGCTGACTTGACTGAAGTTGATTGAGTATTTCAGAAACAATTTAGACATTCCTGCCAAACATAGTTCCTTGGAAACCCAGCAAGGCTCCTGTGTAAGGTCTGGGCTGTTGCCTACTCAGGTAGTGTCACTCTAGGGTACTGAGAAAGAAACATAACCCTAGAATCATATGATCATTTGGGTTGGAAAAGAGCTTAAGATCATCAAGCCCAACCATTAACTCAGCACTGCCAAGTCCACCACTAAACCATGTCCCTAAGTGACTCATCTACACAGCTTTTTAAATACCTCCAGGGATGGTGACTCAACTACTTCCCTGGACAGCTTGTTCCAATGCTTGACAACCTTATGGTGAAGAAATTTTTCCTCATATCCAAACTAAATCTCCCCTTGGGCAACTTGAAGCCATTTCCTCTTTTTTCCTGTTACTTAAAAGACACCAACACTCAAGTCATCCTTCTTGGAAAAGCCCCTTCATTTAAGGATGGCATGAGCAACTGTAGATGAGCAGAAAGGAAGGATGGAAAATGTTGAGGTTCCATGTTATGAACGAGCTCTTTGTCTGATTCTTCCCTCCACAGCCCTATTATACCCATCAGAAACTTCCTGCAATGCTCTTCCAGTTGTACTGCACAAAGCCCTCATCCCTTTTCCCATCATCTCAGTGATAAACACCCCCACAAGAAGTTTACTTGCAAAAAATACATGCAAAATTTCTGCATGCCCCAGGGTCCAACAGCAAGTAGAAGAACATAAAATAAGATGGGGCGCTGTCCCTGCCTCCTCATTTTAGCTATCATTTTGGCACATGCCAGAACATTCCCCCAAGCAAAACATAATCAGGTAATGAACAGGGATTTGCATGCAATTCCGGCAATGGGCATGACCACAGGCACTGATCACTGCAAGTTATTCCTTCCAAGGAGTTTCACAAATCCCATCTTTGCACACCAGCTGCACAATAAATGGCTGCAAGACCTAATGTCATTTGTAGTTTTAACTGGATTATCAACTGAGGTGACATAGTAGTTGACGTTTCTGCACAAAAACATGTTTATTACATTGATGTAGAACTGACTCAGAGCACAAAGATGCTTTGAGGTTTTCCTGCTTGATCAGCAGATTCAAATCCCTTGCTGCCAGATTGGCATAAATTGCTAGCCAGTCCCTTCCCAAGAGACAAGCTTTGACTATCTCTCCTGACAACAGTAACTAGTCATGTACCAATTAGATGTGCATCCTTTCCAAAAACAGCGTCATGAACACCCAAATAGAGTATCTTTGGATCTTACAGCCCTCTCATTCCACAAGTCAGGCTTTTGAAAATGTCAGGGAAGATATCCTCAGCTTCCCCTAACATGCAAAAACCCTTCCAAAATGTACACTGAAGAAAAAAGGGTAAAGCTAAAATAAGATGGAACTATAAGGTAAAAGCAGGAATTATTTTTCAGCTATCTTTAAATACTTCTATTTTTACATGCAATTAGTTCTTTCATTTTCTTTAGGTCTACCTCTGCTCACTTTAAGATCAAACTGGCTCTTTTTTTGCCAGCAATTCATTTATAGCCTGCTCTCTGCCACCCCTTCCCTCCCCACCTGCAGGCAAGCAGGGATCTGGGCCTCACAAGACAACTGTGGCGTGGGTGTTATTGGCTGTCTGTTTTGGCAGCCTCTCATCCTTTCTTCCAGTTCTGTTTTGAAACACAATCTAAATTAAAAAAATATAAAATTAAAAAAAAATTAGACATTCCTGCTCTCCCTACTCACTCACATCAGCAGCGCTCCCATCGCCACAGCCTAAAGCATGGCTGCAAAAGGAGCAGCACCAGGAAGGCTGGCAAATGTTCAGCAAGGAAAAAACTTACTCTGAGAAAAGGTACAGACTTCAGGAGGGGCAGAGGCAAAAACCAGGGGAAAGAGGACCAAGAGGGCTTGGGTCTGCTCTCTTCCACATTTAATAGCATTAGGTTCTAACATGTAATTTGGACTAAAAGATTAATTCTTTCCTGTGGTTTGATGGATGTTAACATCCCCTTTTTTTATTATTCTTTTATAATGTATTACATAACATTCTGATACACTAATTACCATCTCATGTCATAGCAATTTTATTAAGAGCTTATACTTACAAATACCCATTCTGAAACGATTGCAGGACTTTTTGCCATTTTCTCTGAACTACGCTTGTTGAAGCTCTGGCAACACGATCTGATGCCACTTCGTTCATCTTCCAGTAACAACACATCTCTACACAAAGATGTCTGGTGAGCCCTGGGAGTCAGGCATGGATTCTTCTTGCGTTTAGTATCAAAGACTTGTAAACAAGTTACTTTTAGCACACTAGGTTGTGATTAAACATTGGTAACACAGCCCTATTAGGTTCCTGTACCTGCTACAGTTCCAAATCCAGAAGCAATGCCAAGAGAGAAAAATTCCTTTATACCAAGTAATGGAAAATTTGTTAACTATTCTGCAGTTAGTGTTTGCTCATTAATACATTATCATCTCGCCAGGCAAGACTTGGTACCATGAGGTATTTTTCTGTATAAAATTGCTAATGCCATCAGGATTGTCCAAATGGGATCATCATCATTAAAAAGATTACACGGTGAGGAAAATGATTATGACAACATCTCAGGAGAAGGATTACTAATCACAAGTAGAATCCTGGTACAAATCTCATTCTCTGTATACAAGAAAGGACACAAAATCTTTTTAACATAATTTATATACATTTATGGCTTTATACAACAAACTGTCAGGGATTGTTCTCGTGTATGTAGAAGTACATCAGGCACTTTTTCTGAAAATATCCACGTATGAATTTTAATTTTGCAATGTGACTAAGTCAGAGCAGTGAAGCGTTGAAGAGCTGTCACACCACTCGCAAATAGAACTAGCAGTATGTACATGCCAATCTCTCAGATATTGCTGGTTTGTGGAACACCTTCAAAAAAGAGGCCAGTTTTCATGTTGAATAATTTGCTTTTCGCTTGCATAAACCATGCTGCATCTTACATTATGATTACCAAAATAATAATAATATTAATAATAATAATAATAATAATGAGAATACCTTATTTAAAATCAGTCATAAATTAAGGATCCTTGCAATTTCATAATGAAAATAGGAATTTCAAATCAGTAAAAAAATAAAAAAGTACTAACATACATCCAGTGGTTTAACAAGTGCAAATTTTATACTGTTTTACAATTGGTCCAATTTTAACTTCTCAGGGATGCTCTGTTGACTTAAGCCAATAATAAGCAATATGATTTTTGCTTATAAGTGTAGGCAAACTGTCAGTTTATCAAAGCAGAGCTTTCCAATTAATGCATCTACTACCTAAACATGTATCATATAGCTATATTATGGAAACAATACATCTTTATATTTAAAATATCTGAACAGCTCTATAATACAATAAACTTTTAATAACAGTACAAACCAGAGAAAAGTCAAAAACAAGGCTGCATAGGTAAGATCATCTGCACAATTCACAAACCAATCATTTACAACAATTCTGACAAACTAAGTTACTCCAGAAACTTGGTACTTTTACTGAAAAAGGATTTATAACTAGAGGTCACATAATGTTTATTTTCAAGGCAGACAACATGCTCCTTCACCAACTTCACAGTATTCCAGAATTACAATTGCAAAACATTAGAATGGCACCACAAAAAAAACCCCAAAAACAAAACAAAAAACCAAATAAATGAACAAAAAACCCCCTCAAAATTAAAAAAACCCCAAACCCCCAAAAATGCCAAATTGACCATGCTGCCCAAATCTCTGATTACCTACAACCGTTTTCTCAGAACAATTAAAAGGGCTTTCTACAGACTGTTGTAATTAAGAAAAGGCTACATTTATGTTATTCATAGGCATAAAAGGAAATGAATAAAATATCTGTTTACAGGAAGTTATAGAGTAGCAGTAAATAATAAACAGGAGGTATACTGTTAAATGTAGCATGCTCAGCTGCATCCCCATGAAGTATAGCATTGATTACTGGTGGATTTTATGACTACTTTGGCCTATGTGTATCAGTGCCTATTTGGGAGCAAACATTTTTGTACATGCAGCAGACAGAATGATCTTCAGAAACCCCTGTATGAGCCCTCCACTTGCTCCACTGCCAGGGTTTACTATCATGTTTCAGAGACTAGGCAATTGATGGTGAAGATGCTACTGGAGATATCTGCCTGTTAAAGCAGGTGGCTTCATCGAGGCTTTGGCACTAAGAACATCTGATTTTGCTCAAAACAAGTTCAAAGACCGATTTCATGCCGGGGAAGATCCTGAATCACATCAGCCTCTGGAACTGCCTGACAAACCCTAATAGCGTATCTAAAAAAGTAGGACCAGCTGTAATTAGTAGTGATTTAAGCCCATCAGGGAGCTAAATGCTAGCACATCAATAAATACATTGCCGAGCCTCAGGAAAGTCATAACAGGATCATTAAATATATGGCTTGTTACTAAACTTCATTTACTTGGCACGTCCTGCTTCCTTCTCCAACATACACCATCACTACAGGGAAGATGAGTTTCAATTAGGACATCTTCTGGTTGTGAGCTATTTAGACAAAAGAAAAATCAGTGTAAAAGTACTTTTTCTCCCCTTTTTCCTAACAGCCAGCCTTAGCAAAAAAAGCTGTTAATTCTGTCAGTGCATAAAAAAAGCTCCAAGGACTTCTGTAACACAAATGTTGTGTAGCAACTATTGTGAAAAGACAGGTGAGGCCTGTTATTCACATATCCATGAAGACTGCATCATGCAATTACAAAAAATCAGGAATCATTTATTCCAAGACCCACTCCTGAAAATGCTCAGGTAGCTTTCAGTGTGCTTACTCCAGCAAGACTAAGTTTTTCCACAGAAACCAGATCTCTGTGATTAATGCTCTCCCCTACTCTAAACCTCATTCATTTATATAAATTTGCCACTTACTTTATCTTTCTTTTTGAAAACAATTAAAGTTTTGTCCTGCAATAAGGTTGAAGTTTTAGTCTCCCACTCAAAAGCAGCATTTTTGCTTCTTCAAATCTACTGCTTTACAACAGAAACACTGATGAACCTAAAACTAACACTAATTAAGACAAATGACAATTTTGTATTAATTTTACTACAATGACAAATTTTCCGCAAAAGGTCTGCTCTTGAGTGCAAACATTATGAGACCTCCATGAAATAAATATAAATGTGAAGCATTGTACAAGCATCTTAACAATGAATACTTAACACTTTGTGGTAGTTAAAATGATAATAGAAGCAGATGACATTTCTAAAAATGCATATATAAAACTGATTAAATATTTCTAAACATAAAGTTGTCTATATTTATACATCACATAACAAAAAAAGGGACAGAAATGTTTTGTATTCAAGATCCTTATTAAGCTTTTCCTTTATTAGCACTCCCAAGTGCTAGGGAAATTTATAAAAACATGTACTTAATCCAGTTAAAATACTGTACAAAATGAAGAGGTTATGAATGCTGCCAGATCTCAGATTTATTTTTTTTAAGATGCCTCTGTAACAAAAGTAGATTTTAATTATAAGAAAAATAGCTTGGAAAGTATTCCAAAAATTATCTTAAGCCCAACAATGAAGTGATTAATCTGAAAATGAAATCCAGATATATTCTTGCATAAATTTACACAAATACAGGTAACTTATCAAATGGCATTTAACCTACTGTTTGCTTTGAATAGTCAGTGAGTTTAGTAGGATCATATTTAACAGGCTATTCTATTCCCATCTGAAATGTGTGGCAATTTTGAGCAAAATAATGCAGTTCATACTGCTGCAAGGCAAGTCCACAGTTAGCTCAATTCATCAAAACACAAGTAACATCAACGAAGGTTAAACTTACTTAGAGCATGAGATCATCACAGTATTCTTACAAAAGTTTATAAACTTTTCTTGGACCAAAACAGATAGTCTTAAAAAACCATTATTCTTCTTCTACAGATCATACTGTACAAAACCGAAAGCACAACATGATGTAAGTAAGAGTCTTTGCTGTGATTATATGGTGTAGTGAATTTGGCACTTCAGAGTAATGAAATTTCCAATGGCACAGTTCTTATCTACAGCAGCACATAACCTGCAAACCTTGGGCAAACATCCTGTACAGAAAATACTCTCTCTGCTGCCAACTCTGACGAAAGGAAGAAAAAAGGGAAAAAAAAATAAAAAAAGGACCCCAAAAAAAGTTAGTGCATGCGCACAGCTTTGTCAAGAACATTAAAAAGAAAGGTGAAGGACATCTTTGTACTGCTTTTCTCAGTTCCTGCTGTCAGACAAGTCTGGAGAATTTAACCATAGCCTAGGAAGAAAGAAAAAACAACAAAAAGAACAAATTAACATTCACAACAGATGAATAAATCTATTAAAATATGCTCAAGCTAGCTTTAAGATACTTTAAATGGGGAAAAAAGTATTCATTACTGGCTAGTAACCAGCAAGTTTTTGTTTAAAACATCAATGACAAAACATTAGCACTCCACATGAAGTAAGAGAAGTCGGTACTTGACAGTCCTAATGCATCAGGGCAAACCTGATTCTCAAACTAACAAAGGACTGGAAAGTGACTGACTGTTACCAAGGGAGTTCACATGCCAACACAGAACTCCCAGATTTTAAGCATCTTGACATTTCTTTCTTTTCCCTTTAGTTGTTTTGCAGATTTATTATAAAAAGCACAGCTTACCTCCTACTACATCCTAGCCTGACACCCAACTGTGTGTGGTTGTCTTTACGCTGTGCTGAAAACTTTGGTTAGGCAATACACTGTCAAAGTTAAAATCTAATGTTTCTCCATCCATAAGGTCATTACGGATAATCGACTCCATGTCACAGTCCAACCGTTCAATTAACATGTCATCTAAGTCACTGGGAAGCTTCTCTTGGTGGAGGGAAACAATTCCCACCCTCCCGTAGCCATTGCAACTGTTAACAGGGGCGTACGGACTCATGGCATTCATCTGCATGGGGTGACTCATAGGCACTTGTAACGAAGTCTTCACTGTGGACAGGCGATTCAGCCCTGATGTGTGTGACATGGTGTTCACGCTGTGTGACAAGGCACGGCCATTGACTGCAGGCGCTGGCTGGTTGTGTCCCTGGTGAGGGCGGGCGTTGGGGTTCATCATTTTGCTGTGGGGTGGCTGGCCGCCGTAGTTGGGCACCACCGAGTTGGCGACCATCAGCACGCTCTGGCCCAGCGCCCTGCCACCAGCCTGGGAAACACCCGTGTCCACTGATGCCAAGATATCGTTGTGCGGCGGAGAATCGGAAGTCAGTAACTCCTTCAGAAGTCCCGCAGGACAGTTGTATTGGTTCATCGATCCGTAGCTTGATTTACTGTCTTGGAGAGTCTGCATAGGTATCTGGGATAAAGAGTTCATGCTAGCTTGAGCATAAGTGAATTTCCTGTAGTCAGGATTTGGTGAACCTATACTTGTGGTCGAGGATGCGAATGAGTAACCTGGTGTTTGCTGCATCAGGGTGGCAGATGAAGACTGGGTTGACACAGTCATTGATGTATTAGGTGACAAGAGATTAAGATTATCCAAAAGATTCTCCATGTTCTCAGAATTACTCATCTCTGAAAGGCTTGGTAGAGTAGAAGTCATTTTGGTGGTCGATGATGGGTATACCATGGAGTGCACATCCCCATCTCCAAGGTCATCTTGCTCTGGCAAAATAGGAGAAAGTCTTCCACTAATTGTGCTAGCATTAGAGCTCGTTCTAGGTCGAAATGTACTCCAGTTATCAAAGTCATCATTACTGTGAGAGCTGGGACTCGGAGGCCACTTTGAGAACTGCGATCCAGGGCTGTCACCATTTCCCTCTTGACCAGACTGAAGGGATGCTTTTTTCTTGGCAGCTCTGCCTCTGCTTTTGGCAAACTTGCTGTTGTTATCCATGGATGCTGCTCGCCTCCTAGGAGATTTGCCACTCTTCCCTCCTTCAGGATTGAGCATCCACCAGGAACTCTTCCCTGTTCCTTCATTCTGCACTCTGATGAACTTGCTGTGCAGAGACAGGTTGTGACGGATTGAATTCTGAAAAACAGAAAAGCATGTAAGAAATGGAGAAGATATGCATCTTTAATGGCATATTAACATCTGCTTTTGTAAGCATACTCTCATTTTGTTAGAAAACACAGGGGCAACTATTAAATAAGAAAACATGCCACCCTGGAAACATCTTTTATCTGTTCACTGCTCTGAACTGGCTGAAACAAGCTTGCAAAGAGTCGCCGTGTAAATTTGTCTGTCATCTGTCTCCAACACATCTGACATTATAAAAAGTTAAATAAAACTGCAGGAACTGTTCTGAAATAGGAATTCCACATAAAGGAGACAAAATAAGCCAGAAGATCAAGATGACGACTGAAGTGAGCTGTCTAATAAGTGAACCTGACTGTATTTATGGATTTTTTTTTTAATTATTATTTTACACAAAGTTCAGGAGCACTAGATCCTGTTGTGTGGTCCTTATAATGGATTCTCATCCTGCACATCCCAAAACCATACAGACACGTGACACGCAAACTGTCACTATTGCCACTGAGCATTAGTGAGGTTTATATCACTTGTGTTATATGAGAAAACACATACAGAAAACCAACTGAGGATTAAGTTCTAATTTTTGTAAGTAAACATCATAAATGGTCTAAGAAATCATAGAAGATAAAGGAATGTAAAGAGCATAGACAAGTTCATAACAAAACCTTCAGTCTTAAAACCATCTTTCTCTTTAAAATCAACATTTTAATATGCAAAATTGACTCTAAATACTCAAGGGCACCAGGTATCTTGTGCCAAGAAGGACCAAAGTACTGGAGCTTTTTTTTTACCTCCTCAGCAATGAGTAATGTTTCATGTTTTATTCTTAAAAACAGAGAAAGAATTTTTTAAAAATTCCAAAATGGAAGGCCACAGGCTGATCTGTTAACAAGAGACTAATCTTTGCATTACCAAGCTGTAAATAAACCTATTTCTGCTCATATAATTTTCTGCTGAGCACATGTAAAAAACATTGTATGAACAGAAAAGTTTTCCTGTATCTTAACACAATTGCTAACAAAAGGCCACAAGTTCTAAGAGTGCTGAAACAGGCAGCCATAGATGTTAATAAAAGGGTGAGACAGTACCATGGTCTATGCTAGGACTGCAATTCATGCAGAACAAGGAGGAGGGAACCACCAAACAACACATGAAATAAATGCGTAAAACCAGAAATTAGACCTCAATGGCAGAGAGATCAGTAATTCACTACCTGCCTTCCATTCACAGTAGTTTTCAGCAACTAAAGATCTTAAGTAGGCAAGACAGGCGCAGTCATCTCATGGCTTAAATCAGAGACAAAAGGCTCAAATTCCCTGCAAGAGCCATGATAGGTTCTGAACCACGGGAAGCCAAACAGACAAAGCAGGACTGGCCATCTGCAGAGCTCAACACAAGTGGTTACTCTGGGATCAAAGAGGAGACCTTCAGTAGATGAGGGCAGCAAGGAGGTGTTACAGCCCTGCAACACCTTACAAGTGCTACTGATTGGAGACTGTGCCCCCAGAAGCGCAGCTTCACCCCAAACAGAGGCACAAGACACTCCCAGAAGATGGCAGAGCATGGCCTCAAGGCACTGACTGTTCAACCAGCACAGCACTAAGTCAAACCATGTGCCTAAACTCAGAAGCCTTTCCAACCTCTCCTCCAAAGAACCACCTTTACAAGTTATCCCAGTTAAACAGACACCACCAAAAAAATTCCCCATCCCTGGCAGTATTCAAGACCAGGCTTGGATGAGGCTTGGAGCCACCTGGTCCAGTGGAAGGTATCCCTGCCCATGGCAGGAGGGATTCAAATAGATGATCTTTAAGGTCTCTTTCAACCCAAAAGCATTCTATGACTCTGTGATGGCTCTATGATTTGAGTGTTTCCTGACTCAATTTCAAAAGGAAGCCATTCTCCTAGAAACTGTGAAGCAGGACTGTATCTCTTCACTTCAGGTAACCTTACAATCAAAACACCATCTTTGATCTAGCAATAGGGTGCTAGGGAAGGCTTTGGAATTTTATTTGCACCAGGTGCAGCTAACACATAGGGAGGGTAAGCCTGGAAATCCATCTTTGGACTTGCCCACAGCCCCAGGGGCTGGCCGAGGAGCCTTGAGGGGCCAGCCTGGAGCAGCCTGTTGTTTTCACTCAAGGGCCACAGACTAATCCGTGGCTGACACAAGTCCAGCTCCACAAATGTCGCAAGAAAGTTGCTCTGTGCTGCTGTTGATTAAAAAACCTCCTGTGCCAGTTCATTTTTTTACTGTATTTTGTAAACATACCCGGTTGGCTCAGGATCACTGTTTACTATCAAAATAGCCATATCAAACACACAAAACATCAGTCAAGGAAAACACCATGATGAGGCTCAGCTCCCTCCTCCCTGCTACACAAACGTTAAAATACTTAAGAAATCGCTGCTATTCCTTAGTCATCAAAAATGTTATAATCTGGTATTATTGTACTGAGGACATTTGAGGTCGCTCTTTGAGTAACAGAGCTGTCTCCTAACTCTGCCAGCAGTGAAAAAAAAATTTTCCTAACAGGAAAAGGTTTGCGGCCCAGTGCTTGTTACATAAATTCCTGTTTTTCACGCAGCCAGCAGGACATTAAAGTAGCTATGATTTACTAACTTGGAAAAAGTGTTGAAGAGGTAAATCTTGTGAAAATATGCACTGCTGTTAATGATGTTGTGTCTACAAATCCTTGCCAGATGCAAACATGACCTGATAAAAAAGTATAGTTTCAGCAGTGGATCTTGGCAGCCGGAGGAATGGCGCAGCTGTTAGCGGCTGGGGCGTGCGGCGGCACCGCCAGCTCCAGCACGCTGCAGAGATGCCTTCAGCCATGGCTTTCACCTGGACTTCGAAGCAAAGCCTCCCAAAACCTGGCCTGAATGACTCCAAAAGCAAGTGTCCACATTTTGAAGCGGGTCTTCAACAGCAGCAGTTCGTGCCAGATCGCACTGAGTGTAACTACACTGGAATTTTATCAAAATCTGGGTCAGGATGGCAGCAGTGCTGCTGCCACCTGTGGAGTGCTTCCTGGGATTGAGTTCTTGCCTCTGAGATAAAGTAAACTTACTTCAGCGTTCAGACCAGGAACTGTGGATATGCTTATTGCAATTTTCTGATTTAAGACTCAAAATATGCAAAACCCGTATCAGCTACGTGCAATGTGAAGAGCACATCCTGGCTAATGAAACTCGTGAAGCCAAGATAATTATTCCTTTGAATCTACATATCTGTATCATTCAGCTGTACTTCTGACATTTCCAACAGCTCTACCAGTATCCAATACTGCATTTAAACCCAAGATATAAATAGCAAAACATGCAACTTAAGTTAAACTTGACTAATTGCTGAGAAAAATTATATCCCTAGCCCAATTGAAGTTGACCTATTTAATTATTTTTTTAGTAAACCGGGTTGGTGTTTCACTGAATACCTGAAAACTCAGTTGCTCTGTTAAACTTGACAACATTGTACTTACTGAAGTGAGACCATACAGGGACATTTGGTTCTCTTTCTTCCACCCCAGACCTTGGAGCACTTAAAGCAGAGGGAAGCAAAGCTCCTCTTTAATCCAACTGCAAACTTCTCCAAGCAGGACCTAGCTGTGGATTTGTGATTAGCTGGGAAGCTGCAAGACCCCAAATTTGTAAAAGCGCCAACAGGTACTCATGATCTCTCCTGCCCATAGGCACAGGCAGCACTCATCCCACCAGACTGCCATGACAGCCACCAAAAGGCAGAAAGAGGAATGGATGTGACAGTCAATACACTTCACAAAAACAAGTGTATTTGCTATCAAGGTGCATATGCTGAGACCATTGAACTAAAGCACACCAGGGCATCTCAGGGAGATTCCCAAGTAACTAGTTACACAGGTAGAAAGGAGTTGGCCTCTGGAAGCAGATGCAGTCATAAACTGAGAGGCCACAGGAGCAACACTGTTTCCATAACACACAGGTCTAGGATTGCCATTAAAATTAACAGTCTAATGACTGCCCACTAAGTTTTCACTCAGACCACATCCCAGGAGTCCACTGCTTTCTACACCGCTTCCAAGGGGGTGGCATACACAAGCTGCCAGCTTGTTCTACCATCAGCTGTGGTAGCACATCCTTTACTGACAGCTTACAGCAGATTTCTGAGCCAGCCCAATCTCCTTGTGGTGACAACACCAAAGCAAAAATTTTGCAGCAGAGAAGTAAAGACCCCACACCCCCAGGATTTCCATATGTCTTACAAAAGACATTCAACCTTTCCCTATAGGTCTTTGTATAGGCACTCTACAGCAGATCCAGATGTTCACATCATCCTCCTCTTGGAGCCTCAGTGGCAAGCACCACTCTAAAAAGAAGTCATTAACACTCACAGGAAAGTGTGCAGAGGCCAGGAAGTTCTCCAGCACACTTGCTCACAGTTCATTCAGCATTAACAGCCAGACAGCAGCAGCAGGGGCTATCCATGGCAAGTGGCACCATGTGGCATCTACCCAAGGCTAAGTGAGATCATGCCTGGCAAAACAGGCAGGTTTGCCTGCAATAGCTACACCGCCTGCACCCATTTTGCTGTGGTTTCCAACTGTGCTGCCAAGTTTATGGGGCTTGGATGAAGAGGCCAAGAGGAAAGAAAACATTGGTAACTCCAGACCTACCAGAATTTCCTTTGGTACAACAGTCTGGTGTAAGGCAATCCTGTTTGTGTCACCTAATAACTATAAAATACAAAAAGTTCAGATGTCAATGCTGCACATGCAGCTTGGATTTGCCTCAGAGCTAGTGCTGGACAGTCATAAGCACTTGGTCTACTGACAGCACACATTTCTCTCTCGAACGTTTCCTGACACTACAATATTCACTAACACAACCACACTGCAGTGTCAGAGGCCCCAAACACTAATGAAATACCTAATTTTGCCACCCCGTTGTGGTATTTTTTTATTACAGCTCAAACCTCCTCTGTTGTCCAGTAAGTATGGACAGAAAGCATGTCACTTAGCCTCAGGTCAAAGAGTCATATTTAGAAGATGCTGGAAACTTGCCACCTGCAGCTGCATAAGGTGGAAGGACAGGATTTCCTCCCAAACAGGTCATGCTTTTTTGGGTCCTTTGTTCTTAGGGAGGTGCTTTTGTTTGACTTCATTTTTCTCCTGCACTGTTAAACAGCTAAAAAGTATCAGCTGAAAAAAGTGAAGAAATACTTCTCTCTTCCTAGGCAAACCTTGCACTGTTTCTCTGCGCTTTCCATGACATGTGGCAGTATAGTGAGTCTTTCCCAGACCACCATCTCCAAACATGGAGACGCTTCCATAAACTGTTCCATGTGGTGAGATTTCAGCAATGCATCCCCTTTTCTATGCATGAATGTACAAGAACAGGATGGAGCGTGTGTTATTGCTGTATGGTTGCTATACATGAATCCTGAACACAGGCTTCCTGTGGCCATATGTGAGTGGTATTAAACTAAGTCCTGTACATTCTTCATTTAAGTTCACAGATTTATAGTATCCTGTGGATTCCTTCTCACAGCTGTCAAAGACTAGAAAACTTTGAACACTGAAGGTGCTTGGACATCCTCCAGGTTGCAACCTGCTGTCACCAGGGACTGGAAGGGATTTCTCAACCACCAGAGTTTTCTTTGCATCATGGTAACATGTACGAAGAGAAAATGCATACCCAGCTTCAGACATTGATGTTTAAGACTGGGCTGTGCATGCCTACATGTCAGAGAGGGCAACTCTGTTGACGTGGATTTGAGTATTTCCCAGTTGCTATACCCTATATCCTCTTCTTCATCCTAGGGTAGACTCCTTGAAAGAACTTTTCTGTAATGGCAGCTGGGACATTTCTAATGAGATGATAACACAGGCTACTCTCCCTACACAGGCATTTAGGAAGAATGAAAGTAAAAACCATAAACAAGGTTCACAGTGTGTCAAGTGTTGCACAAAGGGCAAGCACACACCTGGATACTGTTCCACATATACTTTTAATCACTCTTACATTTTCTGTAGCTCCAAGAGAAAGACAGGGCCACAGATAGGTTAACCATCACCTACTTCAGTGTCAATACAGTTTATTTCGGTAAGCGCAATACAGGCATGATGTATCATCAGCACAATGTACACCAAATATACAGGTATCTCCTAGGATTTCAAAGCCAAGGGAACTACATGACACTGGCTAGGAAAAATAACAGACAAAAATGCACCTGAAAACCATGAGACTTTTCAAAGAAGTCTGCTGAATGGACCTTCATCCCTCTGGTAAAATCATCTGGGGAACCAAGACAGCCAACACGTTTGTCTAAAATCTATCCATTCTCAAAGGTGAAACAAAGGCAACAGTAAAAAGGCATTATAGTGTAATAAAAAAAAAAAAAAGCAAATAGCCATCAGGATAAATGATGGCTTCATTTATCAACTTTGTTTATCACAGCATTGAAAGTTGTGAAGTGTAGAAAAAAAAGGGAATAAATAAATATAGATAAAAAAATTCAAAGATAGCAGGAATAACTATTTTTGGTGATCCAGACAAATTCTAATACTGCCTCTACAAAACTGATGCTGCAAGCTTTCTATTACAACAGATGGAAAACAAGTATTCAACAAATATAAGGGTTCCATATTTGTAAATGAACATTTCTGTTTTCCACAGATATGAAACATATATGAGCATGCACATATACAGCTCATGATGACAAGTGAGTTCAGTGACACAGGAGACCAGCAAGGAGACCTCACTGAAGAGGAATGTTTCACAGTCAGGATGCCCTTCAAACTAGGACTTCTTCGCTCTCCTTAAGCACTCTCAGACCTCTGGCCTTCACAAGCAGCCTGTGCAACTATGTCAGTAACACAAAAGCAGCAAAGCAGGAGGACTGGTGAATAACCTGAGTGACCAGGTGCTATCACGGAAAAGCTGCTAAATGATTCAATTAATAAAACATCAGAATTCAGGAAAATAATCAGTCTATTGAACCAGTCCCATAAAATATTGCCATTGCACATACATAAAAGCCTGCATCTTTTGCTCAGGAAAGGTGAGGGAACACCTGCATTATGCCAACACCAGAATGAACAACAGTGCAGCTGAGGTGAGCACCACGCACCACTGCTAAGGTGTGTGCATCCAAGGCCTTAAAAGCATTGGAATCATCTGTAGTCCATCAAGCACTGAGGAAGGCTGCTGTGATTTGCAATGGGCAGACAGTTATTTTACAATTATTCACTGTGGGCTCTAATGCAGTGACCAGGAATGCGACTCCGCAGGGACACAGGCACCACACAGCCATAACGGTCTGAGGAAAAGCTGTCCTCAAATGCAGAGCAAAAGCAGGTTATTGCTAGGAAAACATGAATCACAATTATAGGCAAAGTTCATCAAACTGAAAACAAAAAAATTTAAGTAATAAAGTAGAAGTCCATCCATACAATGCCAGAATGACTAATAGCTCAACATTTTATTCTGCAGCTGTAGTAAAGAGACTAAGCGGTGTTTATTAGTTTTTTCAGCCAGTGGGAATAATTATGATCAGTAGGACAAAAAATGTTAATCACTCGTTTCCTGTTTAACAGACAGCCTGCTTCACCTCTGCCACTCTCTACTGTTACACCCAATTCATCACAAAGACTACAGCACTGTTTATAGAAATCTTTCCCCCCAGCTCTTTTTCTTTCTAAAACTAAGCTGCCTTTTATTGACATTCTTTAGTTCTAATGAAGAGGTACAAACATGTATACATGCTAAATATATTAATGCTAGTTAGGGTAGCAGATCATCTTAAAAGGAACACTGGAAATAAGTTCTTACCAATTAGAAGCAATAAGGTCAGAAGTAGGCCAAGGTCTTAAGTGCAAATTACAAAGGTGAAAACACACTGTATTAGAAAATAGAGTTAATTTTTTGCATTGGCCTTGAGTGTACACAGAGAGCTTCCAAGAACAAAACCAAAATCAAAAACCCCAGATACGATTACTTAAAAGGTTTTAACTGGTTAAGTGAAACAACTGTAAAGATCCCTGCCTGAGAAGCCGTATGAGTTTTGCAGACTAAAATCCCTGCATAATGACCAAAGCAGATCTCTGCCACTTGTCTAGGTAAAGGGACAAGCAAACCTAGACCTGTATGTTTGGTTTCAGCTGGATACCTTGCTAGGGAGACACAGATCTCAGTTCTCATGTACTAAGACTATTAGCTTCCACAAGACCACTGACAACCTAAAGGGTTGAAATTATTGTCAGGACCTGATGGATTTACAAGTAATGTGTTGCCCACAACAGTTGAGAATGAGTTAAAACTGAGGCAGGTAAAGCAAAGCAGGATGTACTGGAGACACAGGCTAAGTTCATGACACTGGCTCCATCCTCTGTGCTGCCCAAGGGCTGGCCATGCCTGGAGAAGCTCGAGGGCTATTGGTATTTCATACCTTGAGAAGCAACATACCAAAGGGGATGTACAGATCCAACAGTATAAGAAGTTCTGTTGACTGAGCCTTTGCATTGAACATAAAAGAAGTAAATGTATTAACACTTGTATGAGCATAGCAGAGGCAGTCTTTTCATTTAGCAAGCAAAGGACTACAGGACTCACACTCTGTGGTCACGGATGTCACTGAATATGAGTTTTTCAGAAACAAAGAGTCAATGAAAGCAGCAAGCTTCCTCTGCATCAGGGTTAGCTGTGCCCCACAGGAAATCCTTGGCTTGAGGAAGCTGCAAGGCTTGTGAAAAGCAGGGCAAAGCCTTTTATTTACATCTCACTATGCATTTGATCTTTATTTTGACTACAACAAGTGCAAGGATATACTAGCAAAGTTTTAGCATAATCCCCAAAACTACAAAAAGAAAACTAAAACAAAGTTAAGTGGAGTTTTTTGTTTGGTTTAGGCCATCTTTAGAAACTATTTAGCGCATCTAATGGTTAAAATGCTGAAGGTTTCATATTTGTAAGGGGACAGTGCAACTTTAAAAATAACAAACACCCCATCAATTTCATCTAGTATTGTAAATATCTGATGTTAATATAGCAAACAAGGGAAACTGAGGAAAGAAGAAAGGGACATTTCTCTTTCCCTTAGTTTCTTTTGCATCTAAATACAGTCCAGTGCATAGTCACTGTTTTATTATTTATGTTTCCTCCAGCCAATTTACCCTGTATGTATCTCATACATGAAAAGAAAATAAAATAGAATTTTCCTGCTAACAAAGCAGCAGCAGAAAAGAATTGATTTTTTACGTTTTTACTAAAATAGCTTAAATAGGATCACATTTGTCTTTAAACTCTTGCATATCTGCAAATATGTAAAGGATATTGATTTATATAGTCAATATTTTTTCATTTCTCTTTTCACAAGAAGCAATTATATATTTTCAATTACTCCTCTCAGTACGTCCCGAGGAGGCACCACATAAACTAGGCATTATGTTTCTCCCCAGCTTTTTAGAACACAGTTTGCCTTGGTACTTATTTTCCCCCACCACAGAAGCAGGTCAGATCACCAGCATACTCTCTTCAGGAGAGCTCTTTCCAATTCAAGTTTGCTCCCACAGCCTAGCAGATTTTATGTAACACAATTTACTACTCCAAAGAGCAAAAAAAACCTCATCCAAATTTCAGTACAGCCTTTGGCTATATTCTAGCATGCACTGCCCCTCTCCACTGTCTGGCCACTTGCAGTCACCCTCTTTCAAAAGGTGAGGTTAATCCTTAAAAGGTATTTTAGCTGGTTTTCTTGGAGTTCAGAGATTCCTGATGGGTGGCTGCACTATTCATGCCAGAGTCTTCCTCTCAGATGCTGCTTTCTGTGATGTTCTTCAGGCTGCTGTTCAAGAATTGCTGGCACTCATCACTGGGTTTTATGACATCTACTCAATATTATAAAGCCAGAGTTGTCCAGTCTTGCAAAACATGTAGCACCAACTCTGAACAGTTACCCCTAGACACACTCACAGTTTTCAGTAGGCTATGGGAAGGCAAAATCATATTTCTACAAGTGCAAGATGGGCACCCAGAGGAGGGAAATCTAAAGGCCAGTTTTTTCCCCTAACACCCATTTTGGAAGCATTCCTAGTTCCTCACTACAGTAGGCTGTACTCTGTACTTAAAAGACCCTTATTAAATCAAAGAACTATTTACAATCTACATACTGGCAAGTCCACATTCCCATAGAATGTCATCTGGCAACAGTGACTGAAATCATCAGCTCTGTATTTATTTGCCTTCCTCCTTCACAAACAAGGAAAGTAAAAAGGACATGAAAAAACCATGTTTTTAATGACAAGAATGGAATTAACAGAGTAAAGCCCAAGAGCTCTGATGCACCAGCACTCATTGCAATACCCAAATGTCCTTTCTTCTTTAAGCAGTAAAATATTACAATGAGGACATTGAAAAGGAAGATTAGCAGCACCATTGTGGTGTGAGATTTTATATACACATCTGCTGCTAGAGGTGCAGGGCCCCACTGGACAAAAAAATCAGACAGCTTCCAGAGTGGGACACCTCTGCAAAAATGAGCTTTGTTAGACATTTTGGGTGCTAGATTTCTCCTGCCAATTAGGTCTAATTAATTACCCCTCATTACTATTTTTTTCCATTTGATATACATAAGGAAACTGGCCTTACCATGGCTGCTCAGAGATCAGATCTCATTCAGTCTCCCATTCCCCTGGACAGAGCCTGACACAGGGAAGCTCTGGGCACAAGGTGCCTTTTACCAGGTGGAACAGCAGGTCTGCCAGGGAGGACATTGCATCACTTATCAGTTCAGAAAAGAAAACATTGTTTTTGGAAAGCCTCTCCTCCTCTATGCTAATCCCTCAAACCCAAAAAAACTCTTACCAATTTCCAGATTAGGCTTCCCTCTCCTAGAGGTCACAGTCTTCAGGTGGTGCAAGCTTCACCATCGTCGCCCCAATCCCCCTCAAAGCCCGTGTGTAACTGGGCAGCCCAAGCCTGCCAGCCTTGATATTCAGATTTAAGGACTGCAACAGTCAGATTCCCAATCACAAAACCTGCCAGGGGCCTCCCATCAAGATGAAGAAGGCAGTGGAGCTTCCCTCCAGCTTCCCCCAGATATGCATTAAAGAGTATTAAGACAAAAGCACAGCTGACACTGGGAGCTCAAACACCCTAAATCAATTCAAAGGGGTCCAACAAGAAGTCTTAAGTTACTCTGCAGGGACTTACTCAGTATTTGTCTCCTGACAGCTTTTGCTTCTTTCAAGCATTGTAGTTTAGTTCTTCCTCTGCTGTCAGAGAGTGAAGTAACACAGCCCCCTTGCAGCTCCAAAGATGTGCAAACTCTTTAACTGAGTGGTCAGAATGGGGCACTCGTTTCAAAAAAAGTAAATAAAAAAGTAAAATTTACAGGACATTAACTTACGTCAGATTAAAAATAGCAGGAATGTCAGCAGTAGGAGCTGTCATTTGCAATAGCCATCAAGACACAGGAAGTTATTTATTCTGTGGGTCACATAAAGCCTTCTTTAAAAACAAGGATAAAAATTAAAGAAAGCATGTTTACTGAAGTCTGTTTTCCAATATTATCTAGCCAATTTTTTAATGAAATTTTATAATAATTTATCATTGATACGTATTTGGGTTTATGTCCACAGATCTGTTAAACTGCTGGCCACTGCAGGAAACACTGAAGCCCTTGCTGCTTGTGCTTAATTTTTGGATTCTTTTCAGTTTTGAAGATACTGCAGAGAATTTTCGCACATTTTCATTTGCTTTTAAAAAGAAATTAAAATCTTCCCCCGGAAAAGTCAGGTGTTTTCAAGTACTCTGTTGATTATTCATGTAGTCATAAATTACACAGAGTATTTGGCAGGCCATGCCTTTCTCTGTTAAAATATTTGTTTTTACTTTTTCAGTTATTGTTTAGATCTTGGTCATAACATGCTTCAGGTTGTTTTGAACAGCAAAGAGGAAATAAGCAATATTTTAACTTATATCACACTGTAACAACAGTAAATGCCTATGCAGCAATATGCTGCCTATTCATATTTTCCACTTTCTTCCTGTCCACTGTTGGCTTACAACAGCAAGATAATTCAAAACTTTACAGTTTTGGAACTGTAAAACACAGGCTCACAAGCACACTCAGAGCAAAACACAAAAAGGAGCAAGAAACAGGACATTAAAAAAAAGAAGAAAAAAAAAAAAGAGGGGCAGAATATAAAGTAAACATTTGCTGAAGGCTGGTTTTGAAATCATAGGAAAGCCAATAAAGCTCTTCTGAAGTCAGCTCACACGCACCCAGGCATTGCAGGTTGACACAGTTGGATGAGGCAGAGCCCCAGCAAGGCACTGTTTGCCTACATTCACCCTGACACCACGGCAGAGTTAGGAAAGAGACTTTGAACTACGTGCCATCACTGCTGCTCA
Source organism: Toxostoma redivivum (assembly GCA_013397375.1). Lineage (NCBI taxonomy): Eukaryota > Metazoa > Chordata > Aves > Passeriformes > Mimidae > Toxostoma > Toxostoma redivivum. Next base: position 32,256 of record VXBI01001813.1, on the reverse strand, counting down.
GCAGGATCACGGTCTGCTGTGGATGTGATTACTAAACCCATCCTGACCCCTAGAAAATGCCCTATGCATTAGAAAAAAGAGAGGCATCATTCCAAACACCACACAATTCAAACAAAATCTCTGTGACAAAATAGAAATTACAGAATTACATTTCAAAAATTTCTCAAGGATTTCTTTCTATGGGTTTAAGTTGAATGTGGCATTTCAAGCATTCTGTTGTCATAGAAAAGGATTTCCATCTCTCCTCTGTTAGTGAAGTCATTAGAACTTGTCATTTACCTAAGAAAGAGAGGGAGATGAAGAAAAGAAGAATATTTCTTCCAAGACTGGCTTTGTAAAAAATACTTTCGAAACTCAGTTTTGGCGCAATGAATGAAGGATCTGGATGTAGTACCTTGAAGATATCTACATATCAATTGCAATTTTAAGGAAGTTTAGTAGCTCTTAGACACTCTTTTTAATAAAATTCACAAGGCATCAGAGAAGTTTAGGATCTACCACTTTAAAACACATTCCTCAAATAATGGAAACTGGCAAAGTAGCCATGGGCTTAATCCTTCTTTTTCCTCCTCTGTCAATTATTCAAGGACCCCACATTCACTCATCCACTGCTTTCTACTTCCTTCAATGCCAAGCATTTCTGGGGCATCTGATAAGGAAGTGCAGCATTATCTTGCTCAAAGTTTTCGTAACAACAGCAGCCATCCCACACACATGCGTATATACTCAACATGTTTGAGTGATTTTTCCATGGAGAGTAGTAGCTGAGCAATTTTGACAAGAAAATATACAACCTCGTGCGTTCCATAACTCTTTTTAAAAAGGAAGTAGTATTTTAAACTTGAAAGATTGGGGTTTTTTCTAATTCTCACCTATTACTGTCTATTTTTGTGTTTTTAAACATGAAAACGTTCAAGACTATGCATAATCAACCAAAATATTAAGATACATGTTCACCTCTAAGAAGACTTGAAGAGAAGCCTGCGGTTTGTACAAATCTCCTGGTTGCATTGTATTCTGTGCAGTGTAGCTGGCTAACAAACACCACAGAAACCCATCTAAAGCAGATTTAAAGGAATTTTTACCTTAAGAAAGAAGTTGCCAGAGAGCAGCAGTGACAAAGCACTTACTTCCTGGCACAGCTAAAGGCACACCAAAACTTTAGCATCAGCTTACTTGACTCCTCTACGCAGCTGAAGAGGCTTTCCTACATCTCAAATAGCCCTAACCACGTGGATTTATAATTTTTTAAATCAAGTCTATTGACAAACTCACATCCTTTCTATTGTAGCTTGTAGCCCACATCCTCCTTGGGGCACCAAAATGCTTCTGAAATCCCTCAGAAAGCAGCCAGGGGAGGTAGTGGCAGTCAAATGTCCTCTGTCTGTTTGCACTGGGCTTTCCTGTAATCCTGGCTTAAACACACGTGCACCACAGGAAGAAAACAGACAATTTTAAGTTGCTGACTCTAGAAAAAGAGCAAGAACCATCTAAGATTAAACCTGGCCCCCAGACTTTGTCAAAAGGCTGACTTAAAGGATAGGCCAAAGAAGATTAACTCAAGTACGATACCAAAGTACACTCAAACAGCAACAGCTTCTTGACAAACACTGCGGGATTGTAAAAACCAGAACATTTAAGAGAAGGATTCATAACCCTGCAGTCTGTGCCTGAAGGCAAGCTCTTCCAACCCAGGTTCTGGCACTTTGTAAACTCCAGCAAATAGTTCTGGTTGTTATAATGCAGCACAACTCACCAAGCCCGTAACCAGAAATGCAGACAACTCAAGATGAGTTCAGAGTAAAAAATCCTAGGAGAGACACCCTGGAGAAGACACACAGTGGAGAAGTTGACATTGCCATTCTTCCATGCACTATGGGATCAGCCAGTTTTCTTTTCATGTGACAGCAATCAGGGAGAGATGCAGTACTGAAGAAGTGCACAGTTCATCCATCAGCAGCATTAGCAAGGTACAGGGAAAGAGACAGATGCTTTGGCTATGAGGGGCAAAAGGCTTTGGAATGACTTATATGAAAAACCTATCAGCTCCTCACACTGAGGGACCAAACAGGTCACAGGTCAAGAAGCTCTATCAGTTTGTGGCTGTCTTCACAAGAGAGTGAAAAGACATGATGAAAATAATCCCCACTAACACTGTCAACAGAGAAGACCGTGGCTTTGAAGACCATGGCTTGTATTGTGCAGCAGTTCCATCACAGCTGCTTGACAAGCCACAGCAGATACTATTGGTGGGAAGGAGCACTGACTGCCAAATGAGGAAATGTTTCCCTGAGCACTCTGGGTCATCCAGCTCCTCTGAGGCAGTCAGGCACACAGGGCAGTAGGAGCACCTGCCTCTGGCAGGGGGTCTGCCACTCAAGCTGTTTCTGCTTCAGACGAAATGAGAACTTACAACCTCCAGCAGCAGCTGGAAAATAGGAAAGCTGCAGCTTCAAACAGATGACCAGAAAGTAGCCCCTCAGAGCTTCAGCCAAACACAATCCCAATTCCCAAGCACCACCCACTAAGAAACTTAGCCAAAGCAAGGACAGTTTCCCCATACAGAAGATACTGTTCCATACCTCAGGGGCCATTCCCTGAAGCTGCACACTACTGGACTCAAGCCCACCACTGACCAAAATTTTCCTCCTCTTTCTCTTCCTGCCCACACCAAATTTAGGTTATTTCTACTGGAATGATGATATCCCCAAAATGAAGACTGAACACTGGCACTTTCCTTAGTGAAAGACCAATTTTCCCCACACCAAAAAGCTACCCGTAAACAGGTTTCAATGATCCAATATACAGACAAAACTTACCTGACTCAAGTCAACAGAAACTTAACATTTCTCTATGTTCAACACACATTCTTCTATTGATAACATTAAAATACTAAAATTAACACTAGTTAGAAAAGGCTCCAGCGAGGCCTCATTACTCGCTTTCAGTACTTAAAGGGAGCTTTTAAAAAAGGTGGAGAATGACATTTTACACAAGCAGATAGTGGTAAAACAAGGGGAACAGTTTTAAACTAAGAAGAGATATTTAGACTAGATGTTAGGAAGAAATTCTTTATCCAGAGGGTGGTAAGGCTCTAGAACAGGTTGCTCAGGAAAACTGTGGATGCCTGTCCCGGAAGCGTTCAAGGCCAAATTGGACGGTGCCCTGGACAACGTGATGTAGTGAGCAGCATCCCTGCTGATGGCAGGGGTGGTTGGAACTACAGGATCATTAAGGTCCCTGCCAAGCCTTCTATGATAGCTCTTCCATATGAAGATCTGCTCTGCTTTGGTGCAATTTTTCCTTTGCCTACATTATGCTTAAATCTTGTTGTTTCAGTTTTCTTTTCCTGAAGATTAGTTTATTATCCATCCTACAAGCCTCAAGGTAAGAGAAAAGGCAGTAAAAGCAATACAAAGAGTACCTGTGAAGATTAAAGACCATAATGACAATGGGAAGTCACACACACAGAGGAGGCTGACACCCTCACTGTTATTTTGGTTCCTCTCCCAGGTGCAGCTCTCCACAATGAGGTGAGACACAGAAAACCTGTGAGACAAAGTAAGCTGCCCTCCGTTATCTACAGCACCATTAGAAACAGGCATTCCCACCAGCCTGGTGCCTGCTTGAGGGTGGAAAGCTGGAAGAAGAGGAGGGAGACAAAGAGGTGCGTGGCACCTTTGCTGGAGGTTTGGAAAACCCCATTTTCTCTCGGGCAGAGAAGGAAGCAAACAGCAAGCACCATCCCTCCGCCATGGCAGCACGCACGCACATGCACACGCATTTCCTGCAGCTTCGCGAAAACAATGAAGTGTGGGGAGCCTGGCTCTCATTTGAAGCACACACCGGCTATATATAAAATAAGGAAAGCAGCTGCTTCAAAAGCTCAGTCACGCTTTTATCAACAGGGCTTTAATTAGTACCCATCTGCTTCCTGTTTTATACTACAGAGCTGACTTTCACCTGTTTCAGCAAAACACCCCTTCCCCCAAATGGAAGTGTGCACACACACACGAACACACACAAGAAGTTCACAAACACCTTATGCTTAAGTAATTCTGAAATCCTTGTTCTGAGTGTGTGGGGTATATAATTGCTTTTTTTAAAAAAAATTAGGCTTCACCGGAGCTATCAGATTTCACAGCCAACACCTTTAAATCACACACCTTGTATGCTTCATCATTTATTTGAACTCATTGGCACTTGGGGACCCGAAGAACACTGGAGCCCTGTTGTGCTGGCACTGCCCTACAGAGAGGCTGCCCATCGAGCTCGCAGTGGAAGCGTGGGCTTTTCCTGAGGTCCGTCACACACATGAAAGGATTTAAATAAACAATGGCAAGGCTGATAGTTTGAATCCATTCTTAACTCACCCCATTGTTTGAAGAGAAGAAACAACACGTAGAAGAAAAATATTACTGAGGGAGGAAATAGCTTCACCTTTGAATTTCCTGACATTTTTCCTCCCACGCTTTTCCCGTTCGCTCGTCAATTATTTATTTATTTTGCAGGGAGAAGACAAGTGAAAGTTAAGTGCACGGGCACAGCTACGTGCGGTCGGACCTGCCCACCTCTCCCGCACAAAGGAGCTGCAAGCGCTTGGAAGCTCGCCAGGAGCAAGGCATCCAGAGAGCAAAACAAGAGGAAGCAAAGCACTTGGAGAATGGATTTCTTGCCAGTGACTGAGCAAAGAGCACCACTTGCCTGCTCCTAGGCACAGTTATAGGAATGGGAAGAGGGGTAAGTGCCAAAAGGAGCAGTATTCGTTAAGGTCTCTGCGTGAATTTTTTTGGGCATGCAAAGCCTTCTCAAACTCAAAGTTGCTCATCACAGAAAAGAGCTTTTCTTAGCACACCTTTAACATCAGCCACCACCTACAATGCTTATTTTGCCAAAATAAACCTGGCAACCACACAACTCATGCTCCAGTTTTGGAGTGGGAGGAGATCATTCTTTCTTTACAGTTAGAAACCTCATCTGCAACAGCTTTCACAGACGCACAAAGCTGATCTAACTCAACTAGAGTTTTCTTCCATAGTATCTTGGAGCTGCTTCCTAAGTTTTTGGATCTGTCTGTAGGGTTCATGAGATCCACCAAAGATGGAAAAGTAAGAAAAAAAGTCATTTACAGCAGTTACATTTTGATGTAGTTACTCATGGTGGTAGCAAGAGGAACCAGCCTACAACATCCTCCTGTCACCTCCGTATCATCACACAAGGGGAGATCAATCACAGTGCTGGCAACATCAGAAGAGGCAACACTAACACCAAACACTTGATTGTAAGACTCAGTATTCATGGAAGCCGACAAGAAATATGGGGAGAGATGATTTACAAGGCTATGTAGTGACAGGACAAAGGGGAACAGCTTCAAACTGACTGAAAGTAGGTTCAGATTAGATATTAGGAAGAAATTCTTTACTGTGAAGGTGGTGAGGCACAGGCACAGGTTGCCCAGAGAAGCTGTGGATGCCCCATCCCTGGCAGTGTTCAAGGCCAGGCTGGATGGGGCTCTGAGAAACCTGGTCTAGTGGAAGATGTCCCTGACCATGGCAGGGGCTTTGGAACTAGAAGATCTTTATGACCCCTTCCAACCCAAACCATTCCATGATTCTGAATAGGTACCCTAAGAAATGTATTTGTAGCATACTGCCATTTATTATTGACACAGCACACCAAATCACCATCTCTGTATATATGAAGAGATTTGTGCAGAATCACACAAATCTGATGAAGAATAAGAATTGCCATTCAAAAGTAAAGATCGAACTTTGTTTTTCAATCTCCAACTTCTTAAAGTTCTCAGCAACTCTTCTGCTACCTCACTGTCTAGCAAAAGCAGGATTTTGTATACACACTAAGGGAGTTACTAGTGAAGGAAATGAGCTCTGTTGCTAGAGGAAAAAATATCAAATGAAAACACACAGGCGTCCAAGCACAGTGAATGCTCTGAGCATGTGAAACAGGTGAGAAGGGATGGAGCAAAATGAGTATCAAATGTGAGAACTCCAAATATTTCTCAGAAAAGTAAAGGTGCTCGCTTCTAACTCAATCACTTCATGGACAGAAAAAATAGATGCACTAATCTCTTGAGTTGTGTTTTGTTTTGTTGTTTAATTTACAGACTTTATTAATTGATAAACCTGAGTAATCATTTTTTCCTTAAGAAAAAAAAATCTTAACCTTGTGTTTTCACCTAGAAGATTACACCACCACTTAGATATTTTTCCATGCTATCTCAAGCAACATATTACAAAACTTCATCCAGGACTGAAACAACAGATTGTCTCAAGAGCAAATGACAAAATATTTGTACCAGAAATCCTGGCAACATTGCATGCAGATGGGTTTCTGAAAAATGGGGTTCCAAGAATAAGTCACCCATGGTTCCAAAAATAAGAGTTAAATTCAAACAAAAACTGGATGTTCACTTTGCAGGGTACTGCAGGCCCTCTCCAGGGTCCCACCCTTGTCACACATGAGACACTTGCTAACCACAAGCCTCTGAAGTCTGAGCTTCAGCTAAACACATGAGGCTGGGGAAATGCAACCAAGGCCAACGTCCTGGATGCATAACCCAGAAATCACACACTATGGGGTGATGGTCAGCCACACCACTGCCCATGGACCTGAGTAGTGGGGCAGCCCCAAAATCCATAGCCACCATCTGCAGGGGTCTGAGCTGCGGCAGCAGAAGGATCACGCTATCCTGCAGGGCCAGGAACATCTCTGCCTGCAGATGGAATGTGGGCATGCTGGTTGGGTCTCTCAGCCTGCCAAGGCACCGCTCAGACAGTCTTCCGAAGATCGACCCTCCCCGAGGCACCGGGGAGCCCATGTGTGCGTCACGCTTCAGCGGGGGGCACCGGAGCATGACCGCACCACAGCACAGATGGCTGAGACTCCTCTCAAAAACAGCGACCGAGAAGCTTGAAACCTGCACCTTACTGCTCCACCTCGCCTTTTGTAAGGGGAATCAAAGGCAAAGTTCATTGGACAGTGACCTTCTTAAAGTGATTCCCAGGCTTTGGGACACACTGCTTCCACTGTGGGGTTTTTTGTTTTAATAACCTTACTCAGCCAGACATCCATGTTTACTGTATTTTTGGTTGTTTTTATGGTCAATGCATACTGACCTGATAAGGAATCCCAGGATAATCTGCACTGAGAGGAAGAAAACAAATCCTTGATTTAACAGACATATTTAGTCAATATATTTCCAATCCCTGCAATCTAGGGCCTTCAACAAACCTTCCACCACATCTTGTCTTCCTTAGCAATGGCCAACTTCATTCAGATAAATAGTGTTCATAAAGGCTATGCAAAACTAGTGGTGCTTGGCAGGAGACAGGCACACATTAGTAGTTCTAGCCTGAGATGAAAAAGCTAACATAATTTTTTTGAAATTCAGCACCCATCTGAGACCAAACTTTTCCGTTAAGATGACTAAATAACTGGTTTGAAGTGATTTGCATAAAAGGCTTAAGCAATGTAATATGGATATGGAGAAAGGAGAAGTGAAACAAGAATTGGATAATGACATTTCATGGTAACAGAGAGCATTACAATCTGGTGCACATAAGAAAACAGTGTCCTTCCTTTCCTTTCTTCCCCTCCACATTTCTTTCTATATATGAAATTAACAAAACTTTTTTTAAAGCATAAAAATCGGGGCTTAAACTTAAAGCTCAGTTGCACACAATAGTCCAAAAGATGATGATCAGGGGAATGGAAAACAAACTCAGAACCTCATAACATCAGCAGATACAGTACACACATATATTTTTGGTTATAATAATTACAAAGCTATACATTGAAGTTCGTTCATTCTCTGACATAACACAAACTTTCAACTTACAATCTCGAGTTTTCCAGAAAAGTCAAAGCTGTTGGTGTTACCAGAGCAGCCATGTAGAGTATACACAATTCTCAACATATAATTATTTCCAATGGCAATTACACTAAAACGCGTTTGCTTTTTGGGGTTCAGAAAGTAAGCCATCAAGCTGATGACTTTAAAAATTCAACCACTTTCCAGCATTTAACTGGCTCTCCATCATATTCACCTTACTTCAACCAAATACATTTACTTCTGTTGGAGAGTCATGTGCCATTTTTGTTATTTCAACACTTTTAAGACTTTTTCAAGCCACGGCACAAATGAATCATTTAAACAGACACACAAGAAGGCTTGAATTAATGCTCATCCAATATATATTTGTTTTGAGCAGGTCAAAACACAGGGCATCTGGGTACTGCAGTAAGAATTAAGAAGAGCAAGAACAAATACACTTCTTAGAAATTCCAGCTTTTCAAAAATACTAAGTGTATTAAAACTAGAATTTCAGAGCCATCAGTGTAATAGTAATCTCAGTGACAAAACACTACTAATCCTCAGTTCAGTTATTCCATAATGGAGAGCACCCCTTAAAGAAGGGCTTAGATGTTCAAAGCCAGCATTTAACTGTCACTGTGTCCCTACAACTGCTAATGTATTCCAAAGTTCGATTTACTGCTAGTAAAACTCAAGCACAGCTGCGATGAGACAACTTTCTACATCCAATTATAAAGATAACCTTATTTTTAAATTGATTCATTTAACTTCAGTGTCATTTACTTCAGTACTATCTCAATCATGGCAAGAACATGCTTCTGCTTTAGGCCATAGACAGACATCACATTATAAGAATGAAGAATGAAAAGTAATTTTCTGTATTAATGCATCAAGACCTCTCTCTTTGTTTCTGTATAGTGATATTACCTATATAACATCTCTCAAAAGGGGGAAAAAGCATATTCTAGAAACTTTATAAAGCAGTCACTGGACTCACAGCCACCTAACCTTGCCAACTGGTGGCTAATTTGTATTACAAACACAACCACAGACAGGACAGGGTAACACCAGTAGTGCCCAGTTTAGGCTGGTCATGTCACCAAACCGAGCAGGACCACACCAACCACATCACTTCTCCCTGCCTCAAACCCAACCATTGGCAGCTTCTTGCCTCCACAAGCACAAGGATGATTTGGGCAGTGTACTGCCCAAAAACCAGGGATGGAATACAGTGGAGTAGAGACACAGTTATGCCAAAATTCCCTGTAACCAAACTTCTTCCAGTTTATTTTCTGTGGGCTTCATCTGGCTGATCTTTCTCAACCCTGCCTAAACTGATGCAGAGCAGCTTTGCAAAAAATAAATCCCACAACTGTTACCCCCTCATGCAAACAAAGCCCAGACTATTTAAGAGTTCAGACCTCTTCATCTAACAAATGTCAGCTTACAAGACTTCTTAAGATTTTTCTGTTGTCTTCTTTTATGTTTTCATTTTAGTACTTAAACCTGACTGCACCCTTTGGACCATGGGGCTAGCTGTACAAGGGAGCTGTTCATCCAAGTTCACCTACATAACGAATCAGATCTCAACATCCTAGATCCACCATAATTTCCTTGTTATGGATTATCCTGTCAACCCAGGGATAGCATCCCATTCTAGAAAGCCTTCTGCAGAAGAGGGAAACCAGCAGCCTCTCAGTCAAGATGACATAGCAGAATACAGGAACAGGCAACCAGTAATATGGGAGCAGCATAGCAGTGAATCAATGAGGGAACATCCATCTGCAGAGGAGTAGCTCGAGCACACAAGCTGCCCAGCCTGTCACCAAGGTCTTTAAAACACTACAAAGAGCTGAAATAGGCTTTTAAATGAGGAAAATGAAGCAGTTTTGTAGAAGCTTTCTCTCCAACAGGAGACTACTGAAATAGGCTTTGTACAGGTGCATCAAGTAGGCAATGGAAACAGATACTGCAGGCACACTACTGGCTGGTGTGAACATCACAGGAGTGAGTAAAAGTGGAAGGGAAAACAACAGTAGGTTTAATGAGACTCTGAAAGTGAGTATGAGCCATTCAGATGAGATGTGACAGACAGGGGAGGGTGGAGGAGGTGGTTAGGAAGGATGCGGCACGGCCCAGTTAGGGATATGGGGTGTTAACTCTGCAACCACACTGTGAATGGATGCAAGCATGGTGCTTTTCTCATGGTTACAGGCACAGCTCAAACATAAAACAGCTTCTTGCTTCTCAACAGCGATCTCCAATTTGTCTGACGTGCTTCACATCCTTTAGCAAAATAGAAAGCAGTCGTCTGCTTTCCTAACAGCACCTCACCAAGTCTCCGGCACTATCTCCACTTTTCCCTAGGGGATCATCATTCCTATGTTTTAAGAAAAGAAACACCTTTACTGTGATGGTGGTCCAGTAGTAGCAAAAGCTGCTCAGAGAGCTCCATCCTTGGAGATATTCAGAACCCAGCTAGATCTGGTCCTGAGCCCAGCCTTAGCAGATCCAGCTGTGGACAAGGGCCTGAACTAGACAATCTCCCAGAGGTACCTTCCTGCCTCAGTACCCTTTAATTCTGTGGTGTCTCTCTTAGCCGGTCTCCACTGCAGGTCATGTTACACAGCCCAGAGCCCCTACACTGCCATGGGAGGGATGGTCATTTACCCCATCTTAAACATCCACACTGCCTTTCTGCTCTTTTGACAATTTGGCCCACAGCAATTCCAAAGGAATCGCACTCTCTGTATTTTATGAAAAGCGTAACATATTTTCAAATATTAAATGGAACATTACAAGCAGCCTTATGTTCCCAAACCACCTTGGACATTGACTCATCCCTGTTGGAGCTTTCCAAAACCCCCTCACTGCTGCTCCCATGTACTGTCTATCCACCCCTTGAAACAGAGCTGCCACAGCACAACTTTGGTTCACGCTGCTCTGGAGCAGGTTTTGCTGAGACAGTGGAATTTCCCTGTAGAATACAGTGTAGAAATAATGACTTCTCTCTAGAGCACGGGATGGATTGAAGAACAGATGGGTTAAGCAAATACTACTGTTACTCTGCTTTGGAAAACAAAGTTCAGACACAGTTGCTGCAAGCTGTATTTCAGCTACTGTATGTTTAAATCACCCTTAACAGGCCCAGAGCATGCATCTGAGAAGCTCTCTTCAAAACAGCAGGAAGCCTCTCCTCCTCCCTCTGTGCCCCCAGGGACATCCATCTGAAAGGATCTGTGGTGTCCAACTCTTCCAGCTTCAACCTGCAAGGATGGTGTTGGGAGGCATCTAGAGGCTGGGTGACAATGTTCATGATACTCTGCATCTGCGGGACAGCTTTTATGGTCAGAGGCTCTCATTCTGGCAAAAAAAAAAAATACTGCAGAGAAAGGAATATACAGGTCAAAAAGATAATTAAGTCATTGGCAAAGCAGCTAGTGCTTTGAGTAAGGGAAGGTCACCTAAAACTGCATCAAAGATTCCAAGTATTAATGTCTTTGCTATCTAAACTTCTATTGGCCTGTGAAATTCTCACTCCTGAAGAAATTACACAGGCAGAACAAACACAATTATTACAAAGTAATATCCATCAATAAAGACAGCTAAGCAGTTTCCTTGAAATTAATTTGCATTAGGCATTCCAAAAGCATTTCTTTTTCTGAAGAAAATGCTCAGTATAAATTCTAATTCATTTTCAGCTCATTACCTCCTGATGCATTCAAATGCCATCACAAATAAAGACACAAGGGAAGAAATATCATCTCCCTCTTCTCTCATTTATCATTATGGAAGTTTGGTACAAAGTCTGTCCTTTCAGGAAAAGAAAAAAAAAAAAAAGAAA
>VXBI01001813.1:0-20559 GCA_013397375.1 Toxostoma redivivum | reverse complement strand
GAAAAAAAAAAAAAAGAAAAAAAAAAAGAAAAAAAAAGAGGGGGGGAAGAAAAAAGGAAGGACAATCAAATGCCACAAGCTGTAGCAGTCCCCCAGAACATAATACAGTTCTTCATGAAAAGAATGCAAATAGCTGTCCTAGTAGACAGCTTTCACAATGGACTAATACATTAATTTATTTTTAAAACAAGAGTATAGGAGGGGAAAAAATTCAGCAGTGAAATGAACCTATATATCACTTTCATGAACCACAGCTAAGACTGTGCAGTGTTTCTGAAAGAAAATTCCAAGCATGTACACAAAAATCAGACTATTTTGTTTTTTGCCAAACAGGCTACCTTCCAAGAATAAAAGTGTGGGAAAAAATGCTATTACAATGACAGAACAACATCCTTACTTCTCACTCCTAAAAAAGAGACAATCTGAAGATAAAATGAAAAGGTTTGACAACTATTTGGTGGATCTTAAAGCTCAAGTATTCCAAGAACCAAGGTGTGAAAATAAATGATGTCATCTGGAGAAAAGGGATGAAAAGATAAAAGAAAGTGCCTAAATAAGTACCAGGATTTTCCTGAGTGTTTATCAGTGGCAAATACTAGAAGTAGTCAAATTTATTGGTAACAGCATTTTTTCTGTTAATTACTCAGAGAGAAAAAAGTACTGATAAACTTTAAACCATTGTTTCATTGCCAACCATTTTTTTTCTTGGGGGGAGGGTCTGATAAATTTACTTCTCCCGCATTGTTTTTTTCCCATGGTCAGTGCAGAGACATCTTTAAAATGCAAACTGCGTAGGTTCCACCAACCTACACTAAACATTTTTAAGTGTAATCAAATTAACACGGTCTCAAGCATATCAAGTCCATAAATTTTGAATCTGCTATAAAGCAAGAGGCACTTAATGCAAGTTTCTGTTTGTAAGGAACCAGGCAGTACTCGATGGTGTAAACACGGCCACCTGTCTCTCTCCAGAGCCTTCACGTACTGCGCAAGAGCCAGTGCGAACATTTGTTCGCCTAAAACGCTCGGCATATGGTTGAACTGACAATTTAATAATATCTTGATAAGGATGCTGCCAGATTTTTGGCGGGAGATAAGCATGTTTTATCATTAAATATTTGTACTGCAGTAGCACCCGGAGACCTTGAGCAGAAAGGGCCTCATTGTGCCAGGAGCAGAGGGCAACCGAGTCAGTGACCCACAGAGCTGACAAGCCAGGACAACCAGGCTACAAAAAAAGACTGAGCAGAGCATGTACCACGTGTGCTACACTGGAAACATGTCTTCCTCCCAATGCACCTACCTGCTAAGGCTTCTCCTAATAGTCATAATTGATCCTCCTTAAATTGGGAGGATCTACTCTGCAGCAACTTCCCACCATCCTGAGAAACCACGGTGACATTCATGGGAGAGAGGACTTGTTTATCTTGAAAACCAGGATTTTGAGGCAAAATTCAAGTGTGCATTAGTTTTCTGGACATAACAGCTAAAGGCTTCATTAACAGCAGCACACATTGAAGTTTTGCTCCCCACACAGTTTCCTTTGAAGAGCTGCATGTAAACATTGCTCTCCCATTGTAGACCATTCCATCTGCAAAATTTATAGCTTACTCTTACCTGTGATCCAGCAAATTAAACCTGGTGGCAACTCCGTAAAAACAGAAAAAAGTCTCCTGTATGCCACAGCTGTCTGAATCTTATTCTTCAACCAATATTTTCCTACTCAGTTACTTCCTATAATAAATGGGTTTTATTAAACCATATGCTGGGAGAATCAAAATAACTATGACATGTGGTACAGAGAAAATGAGAGAAACAGAAGTTTTAATTTAAAAAGAAATTGTATATATAGAAACTAAGCAGTAAGAGTACAACAATGGAAGACCTCATTACAAGCAGAAATGTCTCACGTCTGGTTCACAGTCTTTGGACAATGGCACAACACATTTGCTTCAGCTTTAAAACCACCTCATGAAAATAACTGCTGCAGAAATAGGATATGAGCACATAGGTGCATCTGTCTTTGCAGCAACACCATTATTTGTGTTCTGGCCATTTTACATGGCTCTAGTTTTTTAAACATAGATACAACATACACAAATTAGCAACAGAAACACTATTTTTTAAATATTTAATTATATAGGTAGGTATAATGTGTGTATATATATGTATTTCCTTATATATGTCTGTATATTTATAATCCTTACACGCTAAGATGAGGCAACCCTCATGTTAATGTAATGTAAGATGAGGCAGTCTTACGTTGCACAACAGCTGGTAACACCTCCTTTTCCATAGCTCCATTCCCAAAGGAACAAACAGAGGCAGGCTCACATAACTTACTTTCATCCAAGGCTCATACCAACACACAAATTCTTTAATGTTTTTGCCTGGCATGTGTTTCCAATTGCTTTTTGTGTATCACATTTGCCTCGACTTCATATTTAACCAGAGGTTTAACTTAAATAACCCCTAGTACTTTAATGTGCCTTTACAAGCCCCATTCACAGCTGACAGTGAACTCTGTCCTTACTGCTATTTGCAGACATGTCTGCACATGCCAAGGTAGCCTCACTCTGCCACTTCTAGGACTTGGGGTACTAGTACTTCTAGGACTTCATTTCCAAGAAGGCTTGCAATGATTTTAGTGAAAGTTGTTCTAAAAGACCAGAGAGCCTTACTGCATTTTTTTAGGGCAGTCAACGGGATTCACATTTTTAATGAATTTTTGCCTTAGCAAGAAATATGACTGAAAACTTCAACAGCAGCAAATACCTTCTTTATGATTCTCAGCTTGCAAAATTTAACAAGTATTTTATGCACACAAATAACAGTAATACTACATCATATTTCAGGTGCCCAATGTGACAGCAGCAGCATTATTTCTTATTAATTTAATACAACAGAAAAATAAAAGTGTAATATTTATGAAGATATATGTACAACTTGAAAATTCAGTGTTCCAGTTATCCATCTACTTTAAGTCATAGGTACACGCTTTCAACAAAATAAATTCCAAAACCCCTGCTTGAGCTGGATGGATGCATGCCTTCATCTTGAACTTTAATTAGAACAGATCCCAGGCAAAGAAAAAACTCTGGAGCAGAAGGATCTTAGGCCTTATTCCCAAAAGGCCACTTTTATATTCTGAAATTCACTTTTAAAACATCATTTGACTGTGGCTGGGTAATGAAAAGAGCCTGCGGGCAGTGCTAAGCGCATTCATATTAATTGGTTTTAATCCTGACATTAGGCCTGACAGGTCAAATACGCCCTGCCCTTGCCAGCTACAACTCATGGGTCCCCTGCTATGGGATACTGCCTGCCTCCTCCCAGTACATCCTCCTCCCCAGAGGGTAAGAACACACAGCTTTCCCTGGGCACACAGCAATACTAAGGGGGGAGAAATCCTCTTACAACCGGCGCTCCTCCCCACTCCTTCCTCCCTGCCTTCGCTATCATTGTGCTGTAAAACAAACTGGAAGGGAGATGTCGGGATAACAATCACAGGAAGAGAGTTTGTGACAGCCTGGCCACAGAGTTATGGTGCCCCGAGACGGGAGGGCAAAGGTTCATGCAGGAAACGATGCCGAAACCAGGACCCTGCCCCGGCTGGCAGCGGGCCTCTCAGGGCTATAGGGCTCGGGAGGAGGAAATGTATTTTGCTCTCTACCATTTTAAAGAGCAACTGTACAGTACGGGCTGCAGGATGTTTGCACTTACAAAGGATCTTAAGATTTGCACTGAGGGAAGCCCACTGTGCCTGGCTCTGCACTGCAGCACAGCTTCCAGCGTGCTCCGCAGCATTTGAGCACCACGCAAGGAATTCAAACATCGCTCTCACTCCAGTTGGGAAAAACTTCAGCACCTCCTCCCAGAGAAGAACGACTTCTCTGGATCTCAAGATTCCTCCCAACAGTGGCAACAGGTTAGTCCATTAAAGAAAAGCATCTGCCAAAACAAAACACAGACTTGCAGCTTCCAAGGGACTCAGGTGCACTTGAGAGCTGCTGCAGCTTCCGACACCATTAAACATGGACTACAACAGAAATCATGCACTAAGGAACTAAAACGTGTCTTTGAAAAATAAATATGTTTATTTTAGATTATTCAGAGTACTGTGTGCTCTAAGTTAAAAAACTCCCTGTGAAAGGACTAAACCAAGTTATACTCCCTTCTTTCTAGTGACTCCCTCCTCACCTTCTGCTGGAGGAGAAACAACAACATCACATGCTGCACTGCAGGTCTGGGACAGGATAGATGTTCATAAACACTTGGTCATGTGTCTGTCCTGTTTTCCATGTTTGTAACTCCATGCCATCTATTTATATGTTTTGAAATTCAAATATAAACATAAGTTTAAGATCCCCTAAAAGCTGCCTGTTCTGGCAATAGCAGATTTTCTAATTTGTTTACTTAGACATATATACTGAATAAAAATAAAACTTTCACTTGTATTTCTCTACCCCATTTCAGTCGAAATTCCCATTTGGCCATTCCCAGCAGAAACACCGGGCTTTGGCTGTGCATATTCTCATACAGCTTCCCTTATATTTCACAGCCTCACTAGTGTGTTACTGCAGCCAGTGACTTCAAGGCTGTTTTTTGAACTCAGCCTCCCCACATAAATGCCTCTTTTAGAAGCTCCATCCTGGCACCAATTTCATGCTGATGCATGTGATAGAGGCCAAAGTCTCAAAGCTATAAAACCTGGCAAGTTCAATCACCCACGGGAGCATGAGGCACAGCATTCTGCCCACACACTGCTGTGGAAAAAAGCATACCCAGACGTCCTGATCTGATTAGCAATTCTGGCACCAAATCCTCACCCAGACAAAATACGTGTGACTGATACTTGCCTAGGACCAGCTCAAGGTTTCTCAACAGCGTAGGCAAAACTGAATCTGGTGGCTTTACCAGGTTCGTAAGTGGGAAGCTGAGAACAGCTCCAAAAAGGTGTTTCCCACTCCCTGCAGTATGACCTCCTCCATCCATCTACTTCACACACACTCCCACTCAGCATACCTATCCTCTAGCTTCTCAAACCCAGACTCAACTAACGAGGTCCATCCAAGCCTCATTCCTTCTACAAAAGCTATTAATCCTCCACCTTGTTGTGCTGCAATCCTTAATCATGGTCAGGTAAACTTCAGGCTGCTGCAAAAGGTAAGAAACCAGGCAGGGGGTTTCTTCACTTTGGGGAAAGGAGGCAGTGGAATGGGGCAAAAGGACACAGAATGAAGATCAGGGTTTCTTCTTTCACCAGAGTTCTACAAGGCTGGAATGATGACTGATGCTGCTGAAGAGGGCTTCCTTCGCACAAAAATGTAGACTACTCCTCTCAGTGCAGCAGAGAGCTGTGTGAAGGGGAAGTAAAATAAGCCACCTGGGCACCACATCAGTCCAAGCAGCACTGCAGCCATCATCTTGCCAGCCATAACATTCCCTGACACCCTCCCATGACATACACAAGGGCTGCAGTTCAAGGATGCAGGGAGGTGTCCTCGCCCCAGCTCTGCAGAAACCATCATTAGAAGGTCCATTCCCCCAGGTGTAAAGAAAAAGCCACTAGATACCATGCAGACCGTCTTTCTGGGAGCAGCTATTTTGTAAGAGAGGGAAGGTAAAAGGAATAAACCATTTTAAAATTTAAAAAGCAAAAGGGATGGGATCCAGTTGTATAAAGAAATGGAGAGCAAGAAAAACTGTGTGCAGGTAATGCACTTTTAAAAAAGGGATTGTTTCCATCTCTCGGAACAGAAGACCACTCAAAACCACACCTAAATACTTCCAACAATGCAACAGCTTAGAACTTCTTTGCTGCCTTTTCTGTTTTTCCATGGTTATTACCTTGGGGCTCAGGGACTTCTTGGCCAGATACTTAGTGGTAGATTCACAAAGGAAGCAATGGCTCAAAGAAATGAGTGGAGACCCAAAGGCAGTAAGGATCACACCATGGTTTCTAACATGCTATGGGATGGGTTTTCTCTGCACTGTGAGCTTACTATCATCTTTTAAATGAAATAACATGCTTCTTAGAAAGACTCTTGCTATTAAATATTTGGGATAACTACCACAAATAGGCTCTAGCAGAATACTTCTCATAAAAGCTTTTTAGTGTCCATGTATGTAGAGCAAATTTAGAAGTTGTCCCATTTTAAGACTTGCTCTTCAAGGAAAAATTTGAATTTTTACTACTGCATGTTTTTCTCAGAAATTTATAATAAAATATATACATATATCCAGCTGGAGTTTTTCAACAAAAATTCTTATTGTAAAGCAAATGATGAGGAAGGCACAAAGACTTGAGCTTAATACAAATCCAGCTTGATAAACTGATGGAAATATGGGGTTAGTAGGATTTAATTCATTCTTAGCCTTTAACCAGTCTTCGATAATAAGTGTGAAGCTAATAATACTAAATAACTGTAGCAGAAAGATGCTTGTCATGTATAGAGTTAATCACCTGTACATTCCTGGTTTATGATTACAAAGATGCTCATTATCCATCATTGTGCTTCTATGAAGACATGTAACCACTACATGCTTCTTTACTAACCTGGATCTAAGTACCTAGTCCTGCAACTCACATTTTTATTTCATCACTTTTTTTCTCCCATGTGCAGTTACATCTTTTCTATTTCATAAATAATTACTTGCCTGAGTCTTTTTAAGATTAAAGGAAAGTATGAAGCAGAAAGCTCTCTCAGCTGGAGACCTGGCTTGCCTAGAGAAAGACTTGTGTTAACTAACACCTAATGCAGTGCTACCACCAGACTAAGTAACAACAGCAGAGAAAATACATAGTACCTCGACAACACAAAAATCTCACTTTAAGAAGTAATTCCTTGTAATCCCAAGGAAAAGCCACTTTTACCTTCTCTGTTCATAGACATACAAAGGTAATTTCTACTTTAAATTATCAGGCAGCTCTTCCTACTTACAGAGTCACATGATCCCAATGAAAGCACCGATCGACTACAATCCTATCTCCAAACCTGCTACCATCTCTCCACAGGAACCCCAGGGACATTCACATGTCAAGCGTGTTCTTGGAGAAGCCCTCTGGTTCTGCAAACAACAGTCAAAGTCTGTTCAAAACCTGTGCCTTCCAGTTTTCCTTTGAACACAAGTTCAGGCCAGATTGAAAAGAAAAACAAAACAAAAACCAGTCATTAAAGGAACATGGCCTATACAAAAAATAAGGGGATCATAATATAAATTGACCCTTGGACTTACACTGTGTTACAAACTTGCTGTGTTTTTCATAACATCTTTACCTACTGTTAGTTTCATATTAGGTATGTCTGTATTTTAGCCTAGAGTCTTGTATTTTCTCTGCATCTTGGAAGACCTGTACAGACCCACAAGAGCTGACAAGCCTACAGAAAACCAGGTATAATTTCGAAGCCTTGGATGATTTAACGAGAACTATGCTGGTTGAATACTTTATCTTTTTCTAAATGCAAGTATGCAAAGATTTATGAAGATGCGGCTTAACATATACACAGCAAATTATGAAGTTTGGCATGAACATTTACTTATTAAGAAAACTGCATGTTCACCATCAGATTTTTTTTCCCAGAAGGTCTGTGCCTTCAGCCATCATACATTCTTTACACACCCTGGAGCTCCAGCACAGCCCCAGAAATTCCTGGGCTCCTACAAGGAATGGCTTGTAAGCCGATTTTGCCATTTCCAAGGAGCCTGAAGCCATGAGACTCACTCTACCAATTTTTAAACTGTGTGCTTTCTTACATTCTGATTATGACAACACATTAAGTAACATACACTCCCTAAAGGTGGTCTAAAAACAAAACAGCAAGCAAAATTTGCTATGCAAACAGCTTTTAGAAGCAGTTTTTGTGATCCCTTACTCAAATCACTGCACAGCTAAGTGGGCAACCTGCACTGGTGAAGAAACCAAATACTCTGACTCGCATCAAGTATTAGATTTTGAATAGATGCAATATTGCAAGACAGAAATGCCACAACACTGGTGTACTTTCTGAGCAACCATGGAGGAAAGATACAAAACAATAAAATATGTGTTGAATAGAGGAGCAGGCTTCAAGAAGACAATGATGAACAGTCCCCTTAGCAGGAAGAGGTGGGTATATGAATCTAAAGGGTAGTTTAAAGTGGATCATGCAAAGCCTAACTTCTTTGGGAGAATAAATGGCAAAAAGTTAGCTCTGATACACATAGGAAGAGTCACGGAATCTTGATTTAGTATTTGTACTTAAACATGTACTCAGCATCTGGCAACAAAAAGATTATATATATTACACAAAAGATTAACTTAACAGCAAACCTCAGCATAAGCTTAAGTCTGAGGTTAATTTCTCCATCTTCCTCATAAAAAAGCAATTCAACTCTTATGTAGCCCACAGAAAATCAAGAGGCCAAGATCTTCAGCCACTATGTCTGCAGTTTATCTCTTGCAAGTAACTTTCACATTTTGTTAAATGTGGAAAGGCACATCTGAATCACACTCCATTTGTCACCCTCTGACAAAAATCAAGTCAACAAGAGAGGCTATCAGCTATGCAGCTCAGGGAACATTTAGCCAGATTTCAGATTAAACAAAATCACCAGCATAAACCAACCTACAGAATCACCAGTGACCTCCACTCTCAGGAGCACAAGACCTCAAGTCTGTGCTGTTGGAGGAAAGAGCAATGAAATACTGGCAGAGCTCCTGTGTACTCACCTACAAGCAGGCTGGCTTACTCAGTGAGAGGGACCAGTCCTTTCTGCCAGTGCAGGGAGATGAGGCCATCTGAACACCAATGCCCAGAGATCAGACTGGCTATGCTCTTAATTTTGAAGACTGTCAAAGCAGACATGATTTTCTGACCTAACTTCCTGCTGCTCTGATTTACTCTGTAGGCCTGTGGGTTTGAGCAGACTAGAGACATCCAGTCATGGGTTGCCTCCTGTGTTGCTTATCAAAGAGCAGGAGACCACTGTGCTTAAACATCTACATGGGAGGAGTCTTAGCTCATCCACTGAAGAGGATCTCAATATTCCCTTCCCAGTCATCTTTCAACACCTAGCTATCTCATATGGCTCTGAATTTCACAGATGCTCCCATTTATCAGTAAATGCAATAAATAGGCTCTTATTGAGAAAGCAGAGTACAAGATGATGTCACACATCATAGTAAAAGGAGCATTTTAGGAGTTGGCTTGGCCAATCAAACACCCAAATTCTGGTTATTTTTATTCCTGGGACATACACAAGCATCAAAGATGATGGGACAGATGTTTTTACAAATGCAAAGAATGAAGGCCAGGACTTACCATCCAAAAATGAACCCAAGCATTTCTCAGGCTATGCACAAGTGCAAGGTTAAAGCCACTCACCCGATGGTAAAATACAGTTACCTCTAAGGTGCGATGAAGCAGCAACTTCGCTTCATCACTGCAGGATTGTTTACAAGAAGGGAAGTGAAGCTCAGCTTCTCCTGCTGAAGCTGTAGAGGAATTCAAGGCAGCCAGAAAGTAATTATTCAGTTGGAGTTTGGCCAGAACACTGTTCTCAAAGATTGTGTCCAGGGACTATGCAGTGACCACCAGCACTGTCTACTGTCATCAATGCTGCTTCCCACAGAACCCAGGTTCTCCTTGGAAAGCTCCCATTTCTGGATTGAGCAAGCCCAGCCCTAGTCAGTTTGGGAACAACGCAGGACAAGGAGGAAGGGTGAGAAGCATAACTATTAGTGTCACTTTCAAGAGCAGTAAATTTTACATGGATTAAAGGGATGAAATCTTTATATATAGCAAAAAGGATAATTATAATGAAGGCATCTGTCTAGCTGGCACCACCTACAGCAAGACCTGCAAGCAGTAATTGTACAATAACAATGTGATGTTTAGTGTGAGGTTTAGGACATTCTGCCAGAAAACCTAAAGTATCCAGGTTGTAAAACAGTGTAATAAGTAGGTAATCCCCAGCCTGGCGTCCAAGTTACTGCCCTAACCTGTTCCTTATGATTATAAAATGTCTCGGTGTCAGCAGGTTCACTGTGAGTCAGAGCTGAAATAATAAATGGCTTATTCTCCATCCTGATGGAGGAAATACATCACGGCTCATTGTGGCTCACTTACTGAGGCTTTTTTTTTTTCAAACAGGAAAATGTAAAAATAACCAACTCATTCTGCCTTATTGCACTTATTTTTGATTAACAAGCCCCTTATTACAATCAAATTAGAAAAAACAGCGTGTTTTCAATATGGCCTGCAAAAACAATAGCTTAGGGAAAAAAAAGGAAAATACTGTACAAACAGCTGAAGAACACAAAATTTGTGACAAATAGTCTCTTTGCCAAAGGAATTCCAAGACTCAGCTCCTGTAAACAACAGGTTGCCTGAGCTGAGGTAAAGGTCTAGGCTGTAACCTTGAGGCACTTCTGCTCCCAAAAAGCTGTCTTTAGTCAGGTCCCCGTGTTCACAACACGATGACAACTCAAGTGGTGTGCCTGCACACTCAGGACCTCTATGTGTGAACTCCAGAAGAAAGGTGCCATCTCTTGCTTCACACATGGCTGGCAAGAAAACAGTGCCCTGCTTCTGTCAGGTCTGTCCCAACACTACACATAAACCACACAAAATGCCCCCCTTAAAAATTCTTAAGAGACCCATGAAATGCCAGCAACTCAAAAAAACTCATCCTTCACTTAGCACAGAAATATGTAATATTAGGAGTTATTGTAAGCAAGGTGCAATCCATCCTTTACACTTTTTGAAAACTGAAAGAACAGCAACAAGTGGAAGAAAATAAGCATTGTTATTTTATGAACTTAGACGAAAAATTCATTAAGATGATTATTTCAAGCTCAAATTTGGAGCACATGTATTTTATACACAGAGTGTCTTACATATATAGAATTCTTGAAACAACAGAAAAATATATAAAATCCAGAATAATATAGAAAAAATCTATAAGCAAATTATTACATTTTTAAGCAACACCCATTCTCAAAAAATAAATGAAAGTACCTAAAATAGTAGAAAATACAGAGAGTATTTTCAGAAATTATTAAGGGAAAAAAATCTGAGTGAATATCACAAAGACAGCCCTAATTGTCTTCAGAGAAATATCTGTCCAAAAGGATTGCAAGTTCTATGACTCTGCATAATTGAAAGACACAATAATCAACATTAGACTCACAAAGAATACAAAATTCTTTGAATTAAAATAGCATGCACTAAGAAAATAACATTTCTTCAACATTTTACTGTAGGGGGGAAATGATCCTCACATTGCATTATATGTAGAATAACAAATTATAAATTAATAATTTAAACTGAAGTAGAAAAATAAATGCTAATTCCCAGAGTACTACTGCTAAAAAATTAGTGATCAGTAAGTTATTTATAACCAATGCTATAACAACAATGCAGATTAAAGTATAAAATTAATGTTAGAGTGGTGCCTCTTGACTGAAAGTTTTTCAAATGTACAGTTTAAGTGTACAAATGAACCATTTCCATTTCTTGCACATCCTTTCTGCAGCTTTTTATGCATGCTTTGGTAACTCAGTTTTGTTATGACCCTTAAAACATCAACATCCTGTGGGTAGCAGTGGCCAGGACCCAGAGCTACAACTGCAGCAGGGCAGGCGTTTCCATCCTGTGCACATTTTGCCAGAGTTTGCCTGTGAGAAACTGCAGCTCTGCCTTCCACCCCATGCTGTCTTCTCACTGAAAACCCCGAATAATCTGAGTTCTGTTGCTGGTGCTATCCATCAGCCCTGATTCTTGGCAGCTACTTGAAAGGGCTAATGATCCTGCAATGGAGTCATGGGACTTTGAGTCATGGTCCCAGCTCCAGGTTCCACCACCAGCCCCCACACTGCTCCAGGCTGCGCTCCTGCTCAGCTGCCCCATCACCCTCACCATCACCAGCGAGGATGCCGGAACCCCTCTCCTCCTGTCTCTAAGCTTCACACGACTTTGTGACAGCTTCTGATACCTTCCACGCTGTCCCCCTTCCAGCCTCTCCTCTCCACTGCCCTCAAGAGAAATGCATGCCAAAGTAAGTGAAAACACTGGCGTGTGAAAGGTGCATACACCAAAGCTATGCAAGCACAACAAACCCTGTCATGCTTTCCTGCAGACTAACCCACACCATCACTCCCCCACACCACATATCCCACGGCTTCCCATGGGCATAACCTTAATCCCACAATCTGCATCCCCTCTCCAGTTTCACTACTTTCACTCCCTTATCTTTGGCAGCCCCCAAATACCACAAGCCCCAAGTGAAAGGCCTCCAAACTTCACAGCATCCTTCAGCTCCTCCTAAACAACACTCCTTGGAACATCCACCAGGTCCGTGAAAGCCTGGACTAGCCAGCAAGCTGCTACCATCAGGAAGAAATCAGGCAATCCCAAGCGTGGTTACTTAACTCTTGAACAGAACCTTTTTTTTAGTGATGTTTTATGACATTCATAATAATGAATATTCCAGTGATGAGCACAGAAGCTGGATTCATTATTGCCTTGTGACTCATTAAGGGTTTTTTCTAAACTGGGCAAAGTTTCCGTATTTTTTCGGCCACATCTCACATCAGAGCTACACTTCAAGGAAGTGTTACAAATCAAAACAACTTCGATGACAACACTACAAAGAAGAACAAAACACTCAGCATTTGGAATGGCAAGAAATTGGGATTTATAAATATCCCCCAGATACATTTAGAATTTTTAATCCCTTTCACACTTTGGACTTCAACCCTTAAAAATGCCGGAAGAATGGTTCATTTTAAGCTTCTGGAGGTTTGTTTTTTTTTAATTTCATTTCCGTTTTGGCTTGTGATGTGAACAGATCTGTTCAGTGACATTACACAGCACTGTATCTGAAAGCAAAAGTCTGCTCTTTTCTATCCTACACCAGTAAGAGAAAAAAATTTCCTCCTTCTGACCCAAAGATCATAGAAAAGAATATATTCATCTAAAGACAAGATTTGCAGACAGTTGTCATACCTTGTACTGAATGACAAAGTTGGACAGAGCACACAAGCTTTGAGTAACACAAGCTTTTCCTTTAACTCTTTTTATTAATTTTTTGAACGGGTGTATTTATTTCCTTAAATACAACTCGTTGCACCTAATCTTCCTTATTAATTGCAGTTTCTTTTTGACACTCATTTAATTCTGTATCTTTTTCTTTTATTCTCATCTGCATTTACAATGTAAATTAGGAGTTCGTGCTTCCAGGTAAAGATGTTTTTTTGAACTGATAGGAAATCCTGTAAGCTCTTACAGTTGCAGTTTTTCTCCATAACAAACACCTCCATTACGTCGCAGATTACACAGCTTTAAGATATTCCTTTTCTTTGTGACACATATTGTCTTCTCTTTAGAAAGTAAAACTTTCCTAACTAAGCCTCAATGACAGAAAGCGGGATTTTACAGAGAAAAAAAAACAGAAAAACACAACAACTCATGGTGCTTGCGATTTAACTCACATTTCAAAGTCTTTCTCATTTCCTCTCTTGCCTTTTCTTACAAACACCACAACCAAAACATATTTGTTTGCTTTGATTTTCAAAACTCTACTACTCCCAAAGATGAGATAATTTCTCTGCAGCCCGCCGAGGTTACCAGCATGTCACAGCTTTGTTCCTATATGAAGACCATCCAGCCTTTGCAGACTTTCTAGAAAGCACAGAACAACTCACAGTTCAGATGTGCCCTACATCTGTCCTGGGAGGGGGCAAGCCCAAGACTGATGGATGCCATGGCCATCTTTGGCTCAAAGAACGTATCATATGCAACTGAGACACATCGCACTGCTGTGCACCCCTGGTCTTGCTTTCAAAAGGGAAAAGGGTGACAACCCTCATGGACTGAATATGCATGGAAGTTACGCTCTATATCTGAAAAAAAAGACCACCTCTGCTGCATGTAAATTGTGTGGTTGTGCTCAGTATTTAGGAGACCAGAGGGAAGACTTCCCAGTGCTGGCAAGCAGGGAGTTAGGTGTGGGTTAAACCCCGTATGTATGGGTGTCACCTTTCTACCTCCTTGGAGGAGCAGACTGTTACTATCACAAGTGAAACCTGTGATTTATCTACAAACTAGAAGAAACTCGCTTTTTTTACCCCTTCTTACAGAATCTTGTTTCCAGTCCTTCAGTGGCCACTGTGGTATGGGCAAGAAGAAACCCAGATCTTGGTTTCCAAATCAGTTTGTCAAACTATAACCTGTACAGAAAAATCCCCAGAGGTTCCTAAACCCTCCGTGTCTGGACAACATGGCAAATTGGGCCAACCCCCTGAGGAGTCAAAGTGCAAAGTCTTCACATGAGGTGGAAGCAACATGGTCCAAGATTACCATCTTAGCTCCATGCACTTAGAGCTACAGGCCTGAATTTGATGAGGTTATTTTGTCAACACTTGAACCTGTCCCTTGGCCTCTTCCCTAAACTAATGGTGTCTCATAATTTGAGTCTAAAAAGACCTCTGTGGTAGATCACAAGGGTTGCCTCCTTTCTCAGGAATTACTGTCCCTGATGAAGTTCCTCCTTGTGAACATTTAGAACAGGAACCTAATCCCCTCCACCAACTACCAATCCCACACAGACCAGCCTTCTTAAACTAAAACCAGACTACATAATCCTCTTCACATCCAACTATCTTCTTTCCCTTCTACAGCTACCCAAGGGCTTTTCCCTGTAACACCAACAGGTACTTCGAATCACAAAAGTCAACAAATGGATAGGAACCACTATAGATAAAGGTTCCTTTGAGGTAGGAAGGAGCCTGCAGGAAACCCCACACATTGTTCAGAAGAGGACTGTGGTGTCCACACCAGCTTTGGCCAGGGAAGCTTTGCTGCTGCAGAGGAACCTCAGAACCTTACTGGACTCTTTCTCAACTGGTTTGCATCAGCAGGTACACACATGACCTTTAGGTTACCAGTAGGAGATGAAGTCAAACCTTAAACAGTAAGCAAGATCTATTTTTCTTATTGGTGTTGCCTATGTGAACATTAACACGTGATTAGCATGGATGAGGAAAATAGGTGTTAATGAGGAGAGGGAATATTCTCAGTAGAGATATTCTTTGCTACTCTATTCCTCATGTAATAAAATTTAGTGTAAGTGGTACTGTAGCAAATCAGCAGCATTAGCAACAAACCTGGTCAGAAGTTTCTTACTATAAAAGCATTCCAGCCTCTGGGTTTTTTCCTTAAATTTGGAACGAGGTTTAGTACTCCAGTATAATTCAGTCCATGTTAAATACATTTCTAGGAAAAGGCACGTATCCTACAGCAAAGCTCATTTAACAGACACTTACCAACAACAAACTTAAAGCCTTTACTGGCAATTTCAACTTCTGCTCTGCATGATTCATTTATCCCTGGGATAGGCCTGAGCAAGGGATTCCCCCAGCAAAAGACAGACTAATCAAATTATTTCAAGTCAGTCAGGTATTCACTTTATGCCATCCGGCCCCGATGGCAAAATCACTTGTAATAGCGGATCTCCCAACATTAGAGGAAAAAAAAATTCACAGGCTAAACACTGGCTAAATCAGAGCCAAGAGACAAAGCTCCTACAGTCAGAAACACATAAATGTTACCACTGTCTCATTCTCACTCCTAACCTTTCACGCTGCACTGGGAAGTGGTTTCTCTACATACACATAAAGGCCTCTTCCAGCCTGAGTAATTCTGTATTTGTGACACACACTCTCATTTCAGACACCCACTAGACAGAACACGAAATTACCTGCACACACAAGGCAGCACTGCTACATCACATCTCAGTGGCTGGCATGGAGATGACAGATTTTTCAAGATGCTGAAAGATCCCAGTACTGAGCAACAAACCTGAAAAGGCTTGAGGCTCTCCAGCCCTCTTTCTGGGGGAGTTGTATGCCATACATCCATCATGTGCTGGTACTTTTGCACATCATGCCTAGCTAAAGACGCCTAACCTGGTAAGAGATTTTTGGTGTCAGTTATTTCTTACCTCTGTCTCACCCTGGATGATAACTTGATAGTTAAGACGTTTGGTGCACTTTCACTCCAGCCTGGTTACTGAAGGACAGGCTGCAGCACCGGTTTATTTGCTGGGCACCTGCACAGCACAGCACGGCAGCTAGCGGGCAAAGGAGAGCACAGGAAATACCAGCTCTCCTTCCAGAAGTAGACAGGAAACATGGGTAAAAGATAAGCAATGATACCAGTAACTATGCAGGTTTTTTCTTTTCCTCTGCTTCTACCAACCTCTCTAAACTCCAACAGCTTTCATCCCTCTCACTTAGGAGAGCTTCCACCTCCCCTGGTGCCCCTTCTCTATATACCTGCCAATGACATTCTTGCCATCATCATCTTCCAAAATGGAAATATTTCTTCTCCACCATATATGTCGACAGCTTTTATTTCACACAGGAAGAACCTCCTGCACACCTGAAAGTTTGCCAGCCTTTTTCCCATGGCACCCTTGCTTCTAAGAAAAGGCACTGCCTCCTTTAAGAGCATCATCATGCCACTGCCACCACCACCACTGCTGCTCCCTATGTTCTCAAATCCAACACAGAGGGCAGTCACATGCTTCTGTTTATACATCCCATAATACAAGGCTGCTATTTATCAATAAATGCCTTGAGGTGCAGAGCAAAGCCCAAGCTAATAAAAATCTGCTGGGATTATCTGCTGGTGCTTCACATCAGCAATAGCAGTGGCCAGGGAAAACAGAAGGGGAATTAAGGATGTGGCAGACAGCATACAAAGAGTAAAGAGCAAAAGAAAGAGGATGCTGCAGGTATTTGAAGACTTAGGGATTAAAGATGGAAGAAAGGCAACAGAAGTAGACGCCCAACTTTTCCCCTTTTTCTTTTCCTTTTTTATTTTAAATTTGAATCCAAGGCATTAAAGAATGACTTAAATATACATGGGATATTCGCTGTTTTGCTCAGTAAATAACCAACCACTGGAACCCATGCCTGCAGGATAACTGCTGGAAAAATGACTTGCAGTGATTAAAAAAGGATTAAATAGGTTTTATAACCAGCAGTATTTGTTGTTAAACATGCTAAAATAAAATTACAAGAGTTAATAATCTGTTTGCTTCAGGGCATAAACTAATCCTCATCGAAGGGTAGCAGAGATCTGCTTGCATGTCAACTCGATATCTGGTGCAATAACTCTCCATTGGCAAGCAGTCCTTGCTTTTGATTCCTGGCATTTAAAAATTGTCTTTCTTGCCTGAAAAAGAGAGCATGCTATTGCTCAAGCCTTTGACTGACCTCACATAATTAAGTGGAGTTTACCAGACGTATCATTCCCTTGAGGAACAGGGGTGAAATGCTTAAAAAGGGAAGAAAATGTTTAATTGCTCCACATTTCAATATTCTGCTTTCAGTTTCTTTAAATACAGTTGTCAGGGCACTAATACCAAGCACATGAGTTGAAACTGTTGGAAAAAGCTTAAAGATATGAACAAAGCACACAATCCATTCATACTTTTCAGTGCAAATGGTTCATCAGTCAAACCATTTTATGAGAAAATAAGATCTTTGAGACAGACAGCAAGGGAAGATTTCTAATATATTGGAGCAGAAGAATTTACTCTGCCTGGTAATAGTTAAAGCATTATCTATCACAGCCTAGTTCTCAAAGATGGAATAGGGTTGACATATAAACTCCTCAAGATTATGATCCCAGCCCTGTCCAAACCCAAATCCATGAACCTTACTAACAGATTGGCTAGTCTCCCAAATAATTGTTTCTGGACAAAACACAACACTGTGTTATGAACTCCAATGTGGTTATGAACTCTTAGTTTCAAGCACCAGTTTTCACATTCTCACAGGTAGGCTGGCTGCATGCTGGGGACACTTCTCCCCTGGCTCAGGACAGCTCAGCTCCTGGAGGAATAAATCTTGAACATGAGCCACACAGAACTCATTCTACAAGCGACCTTTCCTTCCAAACTCCCAGGCTAAACTCCCCAGTTCTATTGCTCTACAAATTTTTTATTATTATCTTTTTTGAGAGGTGCAAATTCTAGCTGGTCCAGTTTGGCAACCCAAATACTCAATATCTGAACTGTGTTTTCAGAAAAGAACTTTGCAATGGTCCACATTAATTAATAATCACTAGCAGTTCAGATCATGTCCAGAGTGCTTCTGCAAAGCTTGGCAGTGACCATCCAACAGTTCAGTATCAGTGCTGGAGCCCCACGTTAAACTTACAGATACAGCAAGGAATGTAAAATGCCTGGTAGGAAAAAAAAAAACCAAAACACAAACAAAAAAACCCCAAACAAATAATAAAAAAAATAAGAAACAAAACAAGAAAAACCTCTGA
This sequence comes from Toxostoma redivivum, assembly GCA_013397375.1. Lineage (NCBI taxonomy): Eukaryota > Metazoa > Chordata > Aves > Passeriformes > Mimidae > Toxostoma > Toxostoma redivivum. Next base: position 2,230 of record VXBI01001813.1, on the reverse strand, counting down.
AACTTACAAACATGGTGTTTCAAACCACTGTATGTATATATTTAGTCTCCTCCCCTACTGCTGAAACAGCAAAGCATGCATGGCAGATGGCATGATTCATCTGAAAATAACTCTAGCAGCACTCTATTAGCCTCTAAGGAGTAAACTAGGATAAAAATATTCTGAATGTTAACTAAAAGTAGGCAGTTGTCATGAGGAGTCATCAGGTCAGTCTACTTGCTTAGTTTGCAGAATTTTCCATTCAATCAGCAACAAGCACTACACATGATAACATCACTTACTTGTTCTAACTACCATGAATTATTGCAGAAGGGAAGCAACTGGGGCACAAAAAGGTTTATTTTCCCACACCTAAGTAAAAATGTACCAGCCACAGCCAGGCCAAGAGCAACAGGACATCACATTAACAACGGCCTCAGCCATTTTGGGTGAGATGGGAGAGATTCAGTTTTAGAGACTGTGCATCTTAGCTAGGAGAACAATTTCCACATGCCCAGTAGCTGAATGCAAATCTGCTCAGTGGAAAACACGGAAGAAGGGACCTCAGGAAGTCTGTCCTTGCCCCAAGGTATCACTAATTATGCCCATCAGACCACATGGCACACCGAGTAACTTGCCAGGGAAGGGACAAAACAAATGCCTGCATCACACTGAGTGTCAGGACAGCCTTACCAAGCAGCCTGACTCAAAAATGCAGTAAAAGCACCGTGCCATGAGTCCCCCTGCTTTATGCAAAAGACAGGAGTCAGCAGTGTTGCATGTCTTCTTCTAGAAAAATTAAAAATTAAATAGGAAGCAAGGAATTGGGTTGCCAGATGCAAGGAATGCTGAGCACTTACTCAGTGACCTATTGGACTAGCACAGGATGGCTCCAACTGAAATGCCATCACTCATTTGAAAATAAGAAGCAAAACACAGTCTTGGGTGGTTCAGATTATGCTGACAGTACAGTGCAGCCCACTGCCCCAGGACTGACTAGTCTAATTGCCTGGGCTCTTGGCCCCAAGCTAAAAATCTCCTTCCCAAATAAACAGTCCACAAGAACTCATTTATTTTTCTACCCCATCAACACTAACCCTCAGTCAACAGAAGCTGAGCATTTGGTGTGCTTTAATATGAACGTTAACCAGGTGAAGCCAGTAATGCAGTTGCCCTCATCTTTGGGGAGAAGGTGGTGAAACTGTGTTTAATGTCATCTCTTCAAAAAGGCGTTTTCTACATATGTATATGCCACCACGTCAGCCTTGTTGCATAACCAGGTTGTGCAATCACTGCAAATTCATTTACATCTTCTGTTCCAGAGCTCCAGAAGTGAGAAGGAGGGATCACTGTCAAGGGAAAATGTGGATTTTGCAGGAACGGTCTCCTTGGCCACAGGAGGATGGTCTGAAGAGAGGCTGAAGGCAATGGGGAGGGCACCAGGACTAATGCCTCTACTGCACACCCAGCATTTGGAACAGAGTTTTAGTTAGAAACCTCAAAGCAAAGAATGACTTCATAGCATCAGGGGATGACTAGTGCTGGCTTGGGCTGCAAGCAGAGAAGATTATGGTTTCTCCTTTTAATGCTTATGACTATGTCATTGCCACAGAACTGTAAAGAAGAAATAGGCAAGAGTGCAGTATCAGGTTTTCATAGACTGTACAAACTGGATTATTCAAGAGTGACTCAAGTTCCTAACAAGCATGGAGAAGTCTGCATTAAGATATCATCTTGATTTTTCCCAAAATCAGTTGCAACAGGCTGCACTTTAAAATACTTTAAAGTGTTTTAAACTCCCATCCTCATTTGTATTTCAAGGTGGCCTTTAGTGGATTTACTACACTTGCGCATGAAGAGGACACAAAACACAACAGTACCAGGGACCAGACCTCAGATCAGCATTAAAATCCCACCTGAATATACACTCACACAATGTCAGGAGAGATGCTTGGCTCTTGCCACAAAGGTAAACCCTTAGCCATAAAAACCTGACACCAGAATTTTACTCAGAGGCTGCACATATTTATCAAGGAAAAAGGAGAAAAAAAGCAATAAAATTAATCCCCCAATTTAAGCCAAAAGAGAAAGCTCCTGGTTCAGCCCTCTCCATCCATCTCTGAGGTTTCCAAGCATTTAAAATACTGAACTGCCTTCCAGCTCTGCCTTAATACCATCCCAAAGATGGCAGGGCCAAGATACCAGGGCCAAGATACCATAAAAACTAAGAAAAATTAAAGCTGCTCCAAGT
>VXBI01001812.1:265298-303695 GCA_013397375.1 Toxostoma redivivum | reverse complement strand
GGGGCAGCCGGGCCGGGACAGCCCCGGAGCCGAGCGGCCCGTCCGGGCAGCCCCGCACGCACCCTGCCCGTGGCAGGAGCCGGACACAATGCAGGCGGTGAGCGGCAGTGCCGGCTGGGAGCTGCCCGAGCCCCGGGCCGGCAGCAGCGTCCGGGGGCGCCTGCTGCTGAGGGAGAGCCCGCAGAGCCAGCACCGGGAACTCGCTGCGGGCTCCTCGGGACCCAAGCACCGACATGGCCAATCCTGCCGAGCAAGGCGGCAAGGACAGGTGTACAAATAGAAGGCAATTTTCCATTTTCATTCTCAGATATCTGTGTCCCAGCTCCTCATTTCATACCGAAGCTTTGATCCATCCCTGTACCCCACGGTAGCAAAGCTACCAACACAAGCCATACCAGCTGGGGTTGATACCTGAGTAGCAGCAGAGGGCAAGGTGTGAACCAAGAAAAAGCTAGTAAAGACAAAAATCCATGTCCTTGTCCTCCCCTCCTTACAGCAGAAGCAAGAGGGATGCAGTATTCAGGCAAGGGAATCACCAGAGATGGGAACCTAAACTATATAATCTGTTTTACATCATGTATGATCAGCAGGAAAGCCAGGATTCCCCTTCAGGCCTCAGAGAGGAGGTTGTTGGAGTCTGAAAACAAAGGCCTCTGAGTTCCTCAGTGAGAGATCAGCAAGTTCTAGTGAAGGTTGAAAAACATAGTCCTAGATACTAGTGTTGAAAGTTTCTGCGGAGGCTCCAAGAACATAGTTTTAGACATAATAAAGTTACAGTAAAAATATTGCTTATGGTTTTTAAAATAGAACAAGATAGACCATATGCATAGTTAATATGTAACCTGGCATGCTAGGAAACTAGAATTCTAATAGGTTAAGAAGAAATGGTTCGGGTTCATGTTTTTAGCTTATTGGGTAACTTGTGTATAAGAATCACTGGGGAGAGATTGGCTCTTGCTTGCTCTTGCTCTCTCTTTCTTCCCTCACTGCTATCATCCTTGCCCAGAAGATGCAAGCTGCAGCAGCAACATCGGCCCTGCTGGGACCTTGACAGGAGCAGTTTCTATTTCTAATTGGGACTTTACTTCTATTTAGGACTCTATGCTGAAAACTTTTAGCATGGACTTAAACACTTGTGACTCTTTGCCTTTCGAGACTGATGTACCTTTGCAGTAAACAACTTTATGGCTACTAATAGCTGCTGGCTCTTTTAAAGAAAACAACAACCCGACAGGAGGTCATTTAGATGTCTCAACTTGCCAGAAAAGATCTCCGTCTGAAGGTCTTCAAAGTCCCCTTATCCTTTTGTGTCACATTTTAAGGGAATATAAGCACTGAGTTTAGCAGCACTGTTTCATTAGGTAGCCACAGCACAAATCTACATTTGGCACACAGGGCCAGACCTATTGTGCACCCTATTTTGTAAAATATTTTTTTTCAAACTTAAAAATGCTTTATTCATTTCTACGTCTATTTTTCTTTGAAAGTTTCAAGTCAAGGGACTTGAAACCAACCAAATAACCTTGTGAAAATAGAGATGGGTGTAATTTCTCATGTCTTCTGTAAGGCTCCCAATTCACCATAATATGTAACAGGCCACAGGGCAAAAATATTTTTCCACAGCTTCTAAATCCCCAGTAGATTAATTAAGAAGTAGAAGTAAAAATAAAAATGCTTAATCGCTTTTACCCAATATTATTGTATCATCATTAGGGCAGAATGGCCCAGAACTTCTGAAAGCTAATAAACCACAATATTTAGACCAGACCACAGGATATGTGAGATATAACAAGTTCTCAGGAGCAAGACATAAAATGAAATGGAAAAATAAAATGAAAAGGAGTAAGGAAGCCATAGCTAGAGTTCTTACCATTTTTATTGAATAAGATATCCTGCCCACAGCTTTCAGCACAAAATGGCCAACATGAAAGAAACATGGGTTTTCTCACCTCTCTTTAAAGTATGGTATTTTCACATATTTTCTTTATTTGTTGAGAAGGGATGAACGAACTGTGGATGTTTTTAAAAAGCAAATGGATGACCAAGTAGGATTAGGCAAGGCTGTACCCTAATAAGAGATTAGAAGGGGTACCCCACCTCTTGAGATACACATACAATTCATCACTGATTTTAAGAGATAATTGAGATTCTCATAGCCACAGGAGAGGGGAGCCAGAAGTCCCAGTAGGTAATTTGTGGACAAATGAAGTCAACACCTAAAAATACACAAGCAGGTGATTGCAGCAGGAATACTCTCTGTTCATAGAAACACTTCATGGATCTCAGGTGCTATAGTCTCTTTATTAGTGAAGTAGTTTCATTTCCAGGAAAAAAAAATTGTAATAATTTAAAATTACTGTAATTGAGTACTTACAAGCCCATTGATTAAGAAATAGACTAATTATAGTATTTGAAATGGAAAATTTGTTCTGTGGAGGAAATATCCATTATTTTCTCATTTCAAAATTGTCCTAGTTTTCTAGCCCCCAGAAGGGGCAATTATTCCTTGAACTGTCCAGAGGTCTGCTATTGAAAAAGTACATTAAACCACTGTTTCTCTTGTGTAGTGACATCCATCAGTCAAGATCGTTGCTTCACTGTCCATCACCTGGTAAAAGAAATAGTTCTGTGATTGTAATAGCATATGATTGATACCTTCTGCTTTGAAGATAAACCTCATTTCAGTAAACGCCTTGTCTGCCTCCAGCAAGAGACTATTACTCTATGAAAATATGCTGTTTCTTTCAGATTACCTCTTAATTAAAAGTTTATGGCTCTTCTATTAAAAATATGGTCAGGAAGGCAATTGCATATGTAAAGCTAAAGCTAACTAGGTCTGTGGTAGAAATGGAAGTAAGACAGAAAAGCTGCTTCCCCAGATCCTTGGCTCCAGATGCTGCCTCCCAATTATCCTCACTCTCCCATTCCCAAGAAGGATGCTTCACGCAGTCTATCTCAAAGGGCTTCTGATAGCTTCTTACCTATACCTATATCTTCCAGCCAGATATGTTTTTAAAAGTGGATTTTCCAACCTAACCTAACTTTATCTCAATCAGAATTAAAGCTGTTAAAACCAAGAAAATGGTTCTGTTTAAACAATGAAACTAATATCTCAGAAATTGCTTCAGAAAAAAATATTTTGCAATCAATATGGAGTATTTTGTATGATGTTGTAATTATTTTTAATGGAAACTAGAGATGGCTTGGAGTTAAGAAGTCATTATAGAATAAGCAACATGCTTATCAGTGTTTCTATGGATTCTTGAAATAATATTTTCAAGAAAAATCCATTTCATTTTTTTTTCTCACATGCTCCAAAGATTCCACTGGCAAGAGAGAAGTCCCAGCCCTTGAGCAGAGTGAAACTCTGTCCAGCACAAAAATCAGTGGCAAAAAAGATATTGACTTGGATAGGGTAAGCACTAGTCTGGAACAACTGGAATTTCCATCACTGTAGTAATCTTCCTTGTAAATACTTCTCAGGTTAATACTATAGCTTTGCTGTTTTCTTATGAAGTCTGTTTTGTTTTAAAATATTCCCCATAATATTGTAGAGTAGAAATATTTTATATGGGAGTAGACTCAGTTAAGAACTAATTTTTTTCCCCCATAGTTCTTCCTTTCTTGGCAGGAAATCGAATAAAGCTCACAAAAAAAAAGAGGATTAGCACCATGAAATTGAAATATTTTATACAAATGGAGGTGTAGAGAGAAGCTGTGGTTCTGAAAATTTACAGGAAGTGAAAAGCTGTGTATCAAGTATCCAAACTCTCCTTCCAGATAGTGGACTGGGGGTGATTCATCTTTCCATTAGACAACTCGCATGATATATGTCCAATTACTTTCAAGATATAAATGGATATAAAGTTAAGGGTACTCTGTGAGATTTCAAGACAGCTTTAATTGATTTCAGTGGGAATTGCATTTATGTATCTAAGGGGAGAATTCAGCTGTTCATATTTAAAATGTAGAATCTCAACATCTTTAAAAAAATGTTGCAAGAATCTGAAAAAATAACTTAGTTATTTTCTCAGAGATAAGAATGATGCAGCTTACATGACATACAGAACAATAATTTGAAAAAAACGGATATTCACATTAACGAGGATGTGATTTTTAAGTGCAGTGATGCAATTCAGATAAAAGGTCTGAATATCAGATCAGCAAGAATTTCCTGAGTTTATGCCAATTTTATTTCAGACAGATTTCTGGAAGAAATAACAAAGCACATTTGAGAGAACTAAGAGTTAAAGATTACTTCTTATTTATATTTTTTCTTTGGAGCAGTTTGGTAGGCTGATTTCTCAGGTCCTCATGCCCCTCTGCAAGAAATGGACCTGCTTATGTGGTAATTACCCTCTAGAGAGTGATTTCAGCCAACTCAGAGAAGAGTATTGTGCTGTCCACCAGTGCAGTAGTTAATTCAGTTTGGGATTGGGGAACCTATACCTCCTTCAGTCCCAGATTCTCTCTCCACCTTTTTCTCAGTATGAGGAAGGGAGAAGCAGCAGCAGTGCAGACCTTGCTAGGGGTTTACAAAGCCATGTGTTTTCTGGCTTTGGCAGGATGGCTACAGGTCATGCACAGAAGTGTGAGTGTAGGGGACTGCTCAGCACTGAACTGTGCAAGAGCCAGTTATAATAATAATATTTATATATAATTAATAATAATAACTAATAGTTATTATTTTCTGCTCATATGTGTTTCTCAATGTAACATTCAGTTATTAGAATTACTCATTTCTGTCAGTATGGTTGGTATCTGATGGGCATTAACTGAAGCAAGGGCAGCTTGTTTAATTTCAGGCTTATGAAGGAACTTTATTTCATGCTGTTTCCTTGCAAGAAAATCCAGACAATATATTAGAAGGAAATAGTACATTTCACCCTCTTGCATTTAGTCACTTGACTCTCTTTAGCTCACTTGTGTCTCACAAAATCTCTTTTGGGCAGTGGTAGCAGAGCTAAAAGCTCAAAGATTTATGACTTCAATTGTTTAGCTCACTGGCAGTAATGCATCATGATAGAAGGAATTGTTGGAACAGGCAGCTATGATACCATTCTTTTATGAAAAACTGTAGTTGGAGATAAGGAAGGCAAAAGAAGTCTCTTGTGAATATTATTATCCTCTGGAAATTATCCCAAAAAGATTTGCAGTTTCTCTATAGACTGTGGCTAGAGTTCATTGATCCACAGACTATCATCCTGAATAGAGATTAAAAACAGATGGCTGTAGATCTCGGCTTGGCTACAAATCTCAAAAGAAATGAGAGGGAGTACAGTGGTGACTGACCACAATTGAAAGCATTGAAGGGATTCTTATTTTTTTCCTTTAATTCCCTATTTCATTCCTCTGTAGTTGTATACAAAGTCCGTTGTACTTAAACCTCAAATAATATCAACACAGAGAGGGTATGCAAAGTATACTGAAGTAGATCAAAATTATACAAAGTATCCTAAAAATACACTACAAAGTCTTTTATGTGGTGCCTTTGTTAGGTTATTGTGCTGGAGCAGTGCATTGTCAGTGAAAGAGTCTTTGTATAAACTGACTTGAACTGATGGTAATCCCTTTGCTTTAGTGGCTCAAGTCAAGTGAAGAGGAGGTATAAATTATGTGTCCTCATGAAAGTGATAAATATACTTTACCAGTTAAGACAATGCAGACAGTGAACTCCCAAATATTTTAACTGTCAGACCAAAATCCTTGATTTTATTTAACATATGCATATATACAGATTTGTTAATATAATAAGAAATATCCATCTTCATGCAACCTCATAGACCAAGATTTCTCAATGTCTACTTTCATAGTTTTTAATTTTTATTATTATGTAATGCCATTGAAATTTTTTAGTAATAATTTATCTTTTTTCTCCTTTGAGTTAAATTAAGGGGAGAGATGAAATTCTGGTATTTCTCATTAAATAAAAAATCCAGAAATCTTTAGTACCTGCTGGTTGAAGCAATCTATTTTGGCAATCTGTCCAGTGTAATTGTAGGCTAATATCAATAATATCAGTCTAGAAAAATAAAAATCTATTTCAGATTGTAAAAATTCTTGAGATTCCAGTTATAATTCTAGGCATTTTGTTTGGACTTTATGTTATATTTAAATCTTCATTACATATAGCATGATATTAAATGAAACCAATAAAAGAATAAATCAGGGTTTGTTTTAATTTTTTTTCATGGTACAATAGCTCAAAATCAATAGATCAGGTATTTTGAGAATAATGAAATTGCAATTTTATCAGGAAGCTCTTTTACAAAATTGTTTTCTTTTTCTCTTAGATATCAAGTCACAAGTCTGTGAAATACCCATAGAGTTCATTATTCAGTTTTAGTTCAGCTTTTTAAAACATTTTCAAATGCAAGTGGAGTGCAAAGAATTTTCAGCAGACATCTCCCTAAATGCCAACAAATTACCGGAATAAATAATGATAGCCTTGTTTATATAATCAATACTATTGTTATAAGTATCTTGTGTAAATAGAGCATTGTTTCTGTTCTTAAATTAAAAGCATTTTTATTTTGCATTCATTCCTGGTAATAGCATTCAAGCACAGCTGTGCATTCTTCAAAATCACTATCAGAGAAGTTGAGAAACTTTAGAGAGGTCTGTTGTTCAAGTAAGAATTATGTGCAAAATACTGACCAAAACTCACCTTTTTTCAATATTGACAGTCCATGAGATACATGGATTAATTAACTGAGTTGCTGTTTATCATTAATGGATGATGAAAAAAAAAAAAAAAGCTCAACATCAAAGTATTAAAAGGGTGTCAGCCATTCACAGTCTGTCTGGGTTAGCATTTTCTGGAGTGAATAAGAGCTTGGAAACACACCACTACAGAAGTTTTGGTCGAGACAGTTCCATCCTCTGAATTAAAATCTGTATCTTGTAAGCAGCTAAAACATTGAATGCAACTCAGAATGAGCCTTTGGAAGGACATTAAGGGTTTCAGCTGAACAGCCACTGAAGCTCTTATCTCCCATAAATTAAACTTGCTTTTCCCTGGTAAATTATAATTTACATCATTGTTATTCTCTAGCAACTTGGAAGGATTTAATTCTCATTTACATCAGGCTGAATTGGTGACATTCTATCGAGACATTTTCCCCAGTGAAAAACTGTTTGCAAATAACATGAAATTTTACTAAAAGAATTAAAAAATGTTCATCCTTTTAATTAATAGTGCAAAATTCAAATAAAAACTAAATATGTTTCCTGTTACCAGGGGACAAAAAGCACTTCACTTTCATGTTCCAGGTATCAAATCAGTATAACTGGTAGAATAAGGGGCATTTAAAATCAAAACAGTTTCTTTCCCCTGCTCAATCCTTTCTCAAAGAACGAAAATAAAGGTTTTTTTCCTGGAAAAAATATAAGAATTAATTTCTTCTGACATACTTACCTTCTCTTTAACAAGCTCTGGTTTGGATGCTGTTAAGTACTCTCAGAATTCATTTTTGAGGCAAGGCAGGGAATATCTCGGGACATCAACTCTTCTTAGGGTTTCCATCCAAAAATTCAGCTCTTTTTTGATGATTTCTTTTTATGGCCAGTAAACTGATCTCAGGGATGCTCTGCCTTTTTTGCCATGGTAAGACCTACTTCCCCTCAAATCTCAGATTGGAGAAGACAATATTGCAACAATATTGCTTTTATTCTGGATGTGACTCCACAAAAAAAATTGCAATAAAAATTATGACAATTTCAAAAAATACTATCTCTGATAGTAAATATTCCTTATTTTCTCTCCCTTGTGATTGAATTCTGGTATAAGTTAGACTAAATAAACTTTTTAAGGTCCCTAGGAGAGAAAAACTTAAATGGATATATCAGTTTTAAAGTTATAATCCATTATGTAATTTATCTTTCAGACTATAAAAGGAGACCAAGAGACTGCCTATTTCTAGAATACTGTACAAGAGTATTATGTAGATTTCCACTTAGATGACAATAAGCAGGTTCCTCCAAAATTGAGAGGAGTATTTGTATATTGAGGAAATGGGAATGTTTTGAAGGAATGTATAAAGGAAGTTGCTGGTCTGGTTCAGACTTTTGTAAGTTTGTACAAAGAATGTTAAACTGGATGTAGTAATCCTACAGCAAAATTAATTCCCTTTTTATCCTTATGAACTAACATAGGTCTACAAGTCTGTGACTGTAAGCAAGAGCTCACCTACACTGGCTGAACAGAGTTTGAAAATTGGGAATACATAATCCATTGATTTCTCTGTTGACAAAAAAGTTCAGACCTTCAATACAAAATGCTAGACAGTTTAGAGTTCAGCTACCCAGTTCTGAACTCTGTGGAGGAGCTGGACAAAAATGAAAGTCTTTCATTAAAGCAAATGTCAGCCAAGTTTGCAATGCCTCTTTGATTAGCAAAAATGGCTTTGCATGTTATGCCTTAGAGTGCTTCCTTAAGGTCCCATTTCCCTAATTTTCTAAATGTGGTCTTATTAACTCCTCATGTACTGACTTGTCTCTGGTGCAATAATGAGCACTCTTCCTCCCTGGCTGTGTTGGTTACCAGCTGCAAAACACACTTATGATTCTCAACTGCCAAAGCAAATTCTTTGTTACTCATTCTCCTTTCCTACAACTTTTTTTTTGTCCATTTGATACAATATCATTAAAACAAAACCAAAACCAAAACAAAATAAAAAAGCTTCAAGCATGATCCCTTACCATGACTAGTGCTGTTTTCTTAGTGAGTTTCTTTCGCATTTGTATTTCCATGCTCAGGCAGAAAAGCACATGAAATTTGCATGGAAATCTCAGGTGGGAGTCTGAATAGTCTCCAAGGCTCCAGACCTTTCTGATCAAGGGTCTGGCTCAGAATACCATTGGTACAATGGTTTAGAATTATTTTGAACAAAAGAAAAATCCTCAATAGCCCAGACTCAAATCCTGAAGTGTTTATTATGTGAACAGTGAATATGAACAATGAATCAAAATATCCTGCTGTTAAAATGACTGCTGTATCACCATAGTTTTGAAGATAGCCACTATTTTTCTGTAATTTACAATGTCTTACATGCTGTCCTACCTGGTAACTGTTCGGCCAAGACCGGCAAGGAAGGTTAACTAACAGTTCTTGTCTCCAGAAGTCGGATGATATTATCGATTACACTGTTGTATGAGGAAAGGAAACAAGGAAGCCACATTAATTTTAGCTTTGTTGAATAGCTATCGTACTGAAGGGTCAAAGAAGAAGGAATGCCTTATGAAAACAAGTGGAAACATTGGAAAGGAATAATTAGTCATAAGATCAGAATGGAGAAAAATAAAAAAGGAATTGTGTATTTGTGTGTAAATAATATTACAGACTACAAATTCTAGGACAGAGTGAGATGTATTCAGAATATCTTCTTTGCTTCAGAATAGAGACATAGATGCTTAGATTTTATAAAAATGCAAAAAAATTGACAGTAGAATCAGTCTTACTAGCCAGAGATTGTAAGCCATAGCTACATATATCTTCTATGGGAATGACACAGTGGGAAATGTAAACTACCTAAATAGGGCTCCCATTTAATTCTATGGAATGCCCAGGGAGCCGGGTAACTTTCACTTCATTCACTGACAGGTCTTTTGAATTTAAACATCAGTTGGACATGCAAGTCCATTTTAAGCATTATAGTAGCTGTTTAGAGCATGTTTTGTTACCCCTAACCAGTTGTGTGACCAGCTTGAAGGAGAATGTTCCCTGCAGAGTCCATTGGCAAAACTCGTGTAAAATAATCCACTGCAATCTCTGCGTGCAGATATAGGCCTGGCCAGGGATAGTGAATACATTATTTCTGGGACTGGGACAAATGCTGGCAAAATAGAGAGAGGTTTGAAGCAACTTTTTTTTGTTTTTGCTGTTTTTTGTGGGAGCCAGTCTAGATGTGGACTGACATGCAATAATCATTAAATTAATCCTTTTGAAACAAATGCAAAAAATGAAATAAAATAATGAAAATGAAATGATTAAATAATTAGAAAGTCCACCATAAGGATCTTAGGGGATAGAAGCATTTTCAATAATAGAACATTTGTTTAAAGGCTTTTAGCAAAACCTCTTCCCCCTTCTTTTGGCTTTACATCTATTTTGAATCACAACATGGCTGATTTACCCTTCTGCCCTTCTACTGTCACTGTTTTTATCTGGAAGTATTTTTCATCGGATAGGAGTGTCCTGTACAACAGGGAAGGAAAACATTTTTGCTAGTTCAAAACAAATCCAAAGGTTTCACTGTGGAATGAGAAAGGGTCTGATGACATTTTCTAGCAGCTAGCAAATCATGCTGTCATGCATAGGGAAAAAGCCACTAAAATATCCCCTGCTAAAATATCGCAAAATTATGTAGAGCTCAATCCTAGGGAGCCATCTGCCATGTGAAAGCTCCACTGATTTCTAAAGGCGTTCATTGCAGGCAGGTTTGCAGAACTGGACGCATAATTTGTCCCTTTTAGAAACCATAGCTATTCAAAAGAAATCCTCATCAAAAACATGAGTGGCAGAGGATGAAAAAAATGTCTGTACAATTGGGTGAAAAATCCCTATCAGAGCTTGTAGGCTGGTTAAAAATGCACCCCAGCTACAGGTAAGAAATGAGCTACTCATGAAAAGTCTGATCGTGCCATGTATGTGCATGGAAATCTGACTGCTGTCAGGAAATTTTCTGTTCTGAAAGTGTTCAGATAAGGTTCATCCTCCATAATTGCCTTTTTACTGGCCCTTTAAAAACTAAAGGTAAGCAGTACCAACCAATAGGGAGGAATTTTGGATGTACATTACACATATATGAAGAGATGTGTATATGTGTAAGTGTATAATGTTTTAGTATTGCCTTCTATTTTGTTGAGAAATAGCTATTGGAAATGGTTTAGTGGGTCCTGCCTTGAGACAGGGAGACAGAGAAGCAGCTTCTCAGGACCTTCTCCCAGCTCTGTTTCTGGAAGCACTGAACCTCAGAGTGGAGGAAACAATCTGCAGAGAGGCAGAAGGAGATGTGTTTTACAAATTGCAGCCTGATGAGCTCTTCAACAACATTAAACACCCACAGAGAATTTCTTTAACGCAAATACTAAATGAAAAATCATTTATGGCAGTAGTGAAAGCTTTGATATATATCTGTAAAATAGATAAAATTCCATTAATTTCCAACTTGGGACAGACGTTATATTTGAATTTACAGACATGCCAAATGGTAATTTTGGCTTCCAGTCCTTGAGATGTGGCTGATCTATTATGGGTGATAACAGCATATGCTACTTTCTGAGTCAGTTTGTATTATGTCATGAGAAGCAACACAGCTAGTAATGGAAGGCATTTTGCATTAGCTAAAATAGCAAATGAGGTCCATAACATAGAAAATAGGTGGGTTTCAGAAGTAGATTCAATATTTGAGATGGTTGTCAAATTCAGTACTGAGTAAATAACAAAAGCAAATCTCATATGAAAAATGAGCATGGCATGTAGCTTGTACAAATTTTTTTTTTTTTCATGATGCAAAAGGGTTGCGTATCTTGACAACTTTCTTTAGCTGGTTATGCCTGGAAGAATGATGGAGACATTTGGCCTTTGTGTGGGTCTGTGTCCAAACTTGTATGTCCTGAGGAGGTAAGTGGCTGTTGAGATGCTGTGGAGCAGGGGTGAACAGCCGGGAAATGGGAGCATCTGAGTGCAATTTGATGGAGCAGATGTTTCATCCCAGCACTCCACAGCTGCCTCAAGGCTTTGTCTGGTGTCAGCCCTTTCCTAAATGAGTTTTCATAATGAATTTATCTGTTAATCGACACATAAAAATCTATGTTAATATAACATTAAGGACCTATCTTATATTTGCAAATGCCAGGCAATTGAAGGGAAAAAAAAAAAAGCTTAAGCTTGACTGTCACCAAGGCTTACCTACTTACCTGCTGTAAGAGAGAGAAATCACTGATGCAGAAACACTTTACATACTGCAGTTAAAAATCACCTTTTTTTGTTGTTGTTGTTCTTTTTGACAACTGTATGGGCAGAGGAAGTTCCTCCAGCACTTAGTAAAAGGTTTTGGCAGTTGCTCATGACTTTAGGTATTAGGATACTGTATTTGCTTTTGCCTAGCGTCCAGACTTGTGGCTCTTGTGGCACCAGAGTTGTCCACAGCTGACCAGACCAAGTTGTGAGGCATTTCCCTCACCACTTGCAGAAATAGAGATGCTTCTCATAGATATTTCCAGTGCGTCCATTGTGTTGACAGCAGAGAGCTAACATATTCCTAGTCATCATTTCATGCATAAGCTAGGACAGCACCTTTGATACAGTAGCTCAGGTTTTGCCCTATGAGTTGAGAAATCCAGAAACAGAAGCCTTAACTGGGCTGCCTGGCAAAAAGAGAAACCATATTTTAATGCCTGGGGAAGTCATAGAAGTGAAGAACTTTTGGGTACCATTCCCTCTTCCTAGGACAATACATATATTTCATGTTAAACCACCGTTACAAAGATCAGACAAGATCGCCAGCTCATGCTGTCTGCTGTCTTTGCCCTTGTCACCAGTGAATCCTGTTGCCCTCTTTTTATGCAGCCAGATAATGTCCACAGGAAGGAGAAATCATAGAAGAGTTAAGGTACCTTCCTGAGGTAAATCCAGACTTGGTCACAGTAGACTTTGGTGATCTGAAAACAGTTGGTTCAGGTTCTCAGACCACAACTTGGTGCACACAGGCCAGGCAGGCAGGATGATGCCATTCTAAGCTGAGGACCATGTTAATAAAGATTCAGCATCTGGCTAAAGCCACACGGATGTCTCTCTCCTGATAAAAGGTGCAGTAGTGTCTCTGCCTATGCTAACACTTGGTTGCCCAGTGCTCAGTGGGTCACAGTAGTCCCCTGTGTAGTGCCTGCACATCTCCGGGGCATTGTATCTCAGTGCAGCTCTGAAGAGCACTGAAGGTACTGGAGACTCTACTATTAGCATTGAAACCTATAAGCACAGAATGATTTTATGCAGGTGCTTTTATTGAAGAGCTCTGGGAATCAGGGATGCAGACCCGAATCTGACTCCGACATGGATCCAAGATGGACATGTTTTTATACCCTTTTCATTATATAACTATGTACTAATTATTAAACCCATATTGTTCTATTGTATACATTGATCTTATCTAAGCATGGATTCTTGTAACTTTCATTAGGCCCCCCAAATATTCTTTCTCACAATTCTTGTTACGATTACATCATTTCTTATGATTCTTATTACAATTAAACAATAATTATATTCAATTACCAAACAATCATTACATTTAACAATCATATAATTTATCATATGATGATTACGCAGGTGTAGCTTCACATGATCTAGAAAGAAAACAAAGCTCAATATTTGTTCCCAGGGCCTAGTTCCCTTTCCCAGGCCTACCAGACCTAATCTTTCTTTCCACCCCTTGAATATATTGTATGCAATTCCCATGATTTTAGAAATATTTTAACCCTATGCTATCACTACTGCACTATCTGGTTTGACCTTTCCCTGCACAGGCAGAGTGGAGGCACTCACCAAGGCACAGAGTACAGGATACCCCATAAAACTCTACCAACATTGCCCATAGCTAACTGTTGATTAGCCTTAATGGACTGGTTATTCTAAAACTGTTATCCTAGCTTGGAATTAATATCTTCACGGAAAGTGTTTTCCCTTTAACTAACTTTCTTTCTTTCTTTCTTTCTTTCTTTCTTTTGCACTCTTCTAGTCCTGTGCTAAATTTTCTTTGAAACATGACATGAATGAAGCTGCCACTACCCCAGGTGGATCCTGGTGAAGTATCTGAATGGTAAAAATTATGGAAAAATTACTGACGTGCTTTGAGCACACTGTTTGCAAGGGCTGCCCATAACATGAAGGTGGCAATACTTGGGGTACACCTGTTAGTCCTTATGGACCACCTGTCTCCCTGAAAAAGTGTAGTCTCTGAGGCTGCAAAGAGGCAGATGTGAGCTTTGTAATATGTGTACTTCATAGTTATATGAATGAAATACCTATAAATGCTGCATTTTTTCTGAAAAAATGTCTGACTCAGAAAAAAACCCTAACTCTTACTGATATGAAGTAATTGAAATGCTGCTAAAACCCCATTAACAGGATCAATCGCACTGTGAGGAAATTATCCTTTTGTGAGGCAAACTGCACATTGGAAGAAAATGACGTTGTCTAGTGATCAAGGGCCTGCCAATAGGAATTGGTTCAGATTTTTGTGGTTGCCTCCCTTTCACCTCTGGCACCTCCATGTAGCCTGACATCCCAGCTGCACCTTTCTCTTCAGCTTTTTCATTCACGCACAATATCACAGTCTTGTTTGCTTGAGTCTTCTTCTCCTGTATAGCTTCTTCCCATATCCTGCTGTACACCCCAACACCCTTCTCCTCCCAGTCCCATGCACGACAGTCACAGCCCACCACCATCTTAGTCCTGGTCTCCAGCTCTACATCTGCAGCATTTCACTTGTATTTTGATCACTTCTGCAACCACTAGTGCTCTGCAGTCTGTAAAGCAGGTTGTCTCCTGCTAGGAGAGAGGCAGATGGAAGCAGCAAAGCCAGCAGTCCCCAGGTCTGCAGAGCATCACGGGTCACCTACAAGTCACCATCTCTGTTTCATGGGGTTGGGAACTGATAACAAGGTATACTAGAGACCTCTGAAATCAGGGGAACAGTGGAGTCAGGCCAGCACCAAACCCAAGCTGTGATCAGCAGATTAAAACACTATTGTATTACTAAAAATAATATCAAAATTATCACAAATTTCAGATTGCAAATGTAATATTCCAAAACATGTTTAAAATCTGGAAGCACTCCAGAAGCAAAAAAGTGCATTTTTTTCCCTAACAGATACGTTAGGATTTCTCTTGTTCTTTCAAAACATATCTTCCTTTATGGAGGTATTCTGAATTAAGAATTTGGCTATAGGAACCAAGCTAAACCAGAAAGTAATGAAATTCCTGAGATTTAAAAAACAGTCACAGAGAGAGAGAAGAGAAAAAAGAACTTGAGATGCTGAGAGTTTTTGAAATTATTAATTTATACTGGAATATAAAGTACCCACTCTGTAGTATCAGCTCACAATTCCAGTCCTATTGCTGTGAACTCAGAGAGACCTCATTTCCAGACCCAGTGAGCAGCAAACATTTTTTACTATTCTACCCGTACCTACAAATCAGAGCAAATGTGCAAAAGAGTACCTTCCCCAAAATCTTACAACTATTGCAAGTAACAATTAAGGGAGTAGATAATTTTGCCTCTCAAATGGAATATAAAACAGTGTGTCTTAATTAGTGGGATATATTTTGTGGGATTTAAGTGAATGTACAGTGTACAGCTTAATTCAGTATTGTAAAGTTTTCAAGAATTCCTAAGATTTTGCTGCATTTTTAAACTGCAACAGTATCACAATCAAAGCACAATGGGAATGAGAAACATTTATCATGCAGTCAGTCAGAGCAACAGCATGAGCTGCTCTCTTGATTCTCTTAAATATTAATCACCTGAATGTATCCAGCACAAAATACCTCTTTATTGGAAAACACATGACAAAAAGATTAACCAAGCATCCGTTTCTCTGCTCTTACCTGTCATGCTCTCCAGAACTGCTGTGGAACCAGAGGATTCCCAGGAGGGAAGGAGTTGCACTTCAAATTACCTTTCAAGTTCCTGGTGAGAGCTGATCTTGGGCCTCTACATGTCCATTTTGAGAATAAAAATAATGATATTTTCTCAGTTATCTCACTCCAAACTGAGATAACTTGGAGGTTTCCTTGCTATTGTGTGAGTGTAATTGGAAAGGATAGCTCTAGAAAATAGCCTATGTCATTAAGGTTAACATTAAGAATATTTAGCTGTCTAGCATCTAGGAGTTTATGGCACAGTAAGTTGTTTATCCTTTTTCATACCACTGTAAAATCCAAAAAATGTAGCAGTTGCATTCATTTTAGTAGAAACAAATGCTTTCATAAATTACCAGGCTTGAAAAATTAAGCTGCTACTTTCAAGGCCAAATTTGTAAATATATGTCAATCCATTTTTCATTAATGTCATTACAGTTATTGGGAGGTGATGGGAAGGTTTGCCCATAATTTCCTCTCTACTGGGATAAGCCACAGACTGTATGTAAGCAGTGCCATCAGAATGTGCCAATTGGATATGAGGTGCGCCATCTGTAGATGCAAATGACAATTTAAAAAAGACATATTCAAACGACTGTGCACGCAAAGAGGCAATGCTGGAGAAATTGGACCAAGATTTTTGTATTTCTTATAGAGGTAAAAATGTCTGTTATATGCCATGCTCTTGTAAGAGCTGTGAGGAAATAAAACTTCTGCATGTAACGCAATTCCTCTTTTTTCACTGTTGAGATTTAATAATTTTGAGGTTGAAGAAGACATAACAAGTGGCTACATTTACAGAATGTAAAAAAAAAAAATGAAACAATGAGGGCATTTTCCTCCTTCTCACATGCAAATTATCTCATATTCCAAATTATTTCAGTATAAATTTATTCTTGCATATGCTAATACACAGAATTATAAAAAGAAAAAATATTTAAATGCATTATAAAACATATGGAAACATACAGATTATGTGATCTTTAGTAAAATCTATCTTAATGAAGAAGGCACCATTTAGCATGCACTCCGGAACTGCGCTTCTTCATTTATTTATGAATTCCTGTAGACAAAGAAAGTATCTTCCAAAAATAGGAATACCATATTTCCAAGGCATACTGTGTATTTTATTTTTGAAACTAGTAAATGTCAAACAGTATTCATACACAGTATTGACACATTAATGTTTTCATTCAACAGTTAATATACCTTTCCTCGTTACATTATATATTTATGACACACAGAGCTGTCAAATAAATTATGTCAAAGCAGCTACAGCCAGACCTTGTGACACTTGAATCAGAGAATCAGGGCAAATAACCTTTAAAATGGAAGACATATGACAACAACTAGAAACATTTAATTTGCATAAATATAATGTTAACAGTCTTTTCCTTATTACATATTTTATGCCTAATTTTTAATTGCCATTATACTAATTCATTGACATCAGTTTGTTCTCTCTTTTTCCCTCATTGCTTGCTTTGTTTTGGAAGGTGTGAAACAAATTCTATAAGACGCACATGATCAGATCACTATTTTAATATACTCTGGTTAGCAAATCTTACATATTGAGAAAAATCTTTACTCGTGATATAGTATTTAAAATCTAGAATAAGTTCCTAAAAATAGCTAAAAATTCCTAAACACGTCAATTGGACCATCTCTGCAAAAAACAATCTTGTATTAAAGTTATGCTGTGAAATGCAGAATACACCAAATAGGCAAAACTGAAGCACTGATTTGCAAAAGCTTGGTGACTCATACATACTGAATTTTGCAAGATAAAATCTGAGCATCTAAGTATACATACAGTAATCAAAGTGAATGGTTAGACTTTCAGAATTGCTTACTAAGAGTAGTAAACTCATTAGTTTCATTACTTGAAACCTGTTTGTAAATGAGAGACTTCTCGAGCCTCTGCTGGCAGGTGCAGTCTCTCTCTTGCACCTTTAGAAATCACTGAGGACCAAGGGAACTCCACAGTTTGCTTTTATTGCTAGCACTGCATAAGCTCACAGATGTAACCACAGTTAATAAAACTTTGCATTATTCTGGAAAGTCCCTAGGGATGCTCAAGTAAATAAGGCTGAAGTTCTAGAGGTCTGCCTCAGCAGGGCACAAATAACCAAACCCATTTTTGTTCCTGACTGTGATTCATCTCCATTGGGATAGTGTGGCTAGCCTGCACAGCCATCAGGACACACTGACTTTGTGCAAGCTCTTTGCTACAGGATGACTTTGGGTCCCTTTGCTCTTCTGATCAGAAGAATAAGTATAGTTTATTCTAACTATAATATTATTTTATAATAATGGCAGTTGGACTAGATGATCACTTTCAGATTTCTTTCAGCTGTTACTCTATTCTATTTAATTCCATTCCAGTGAAGTTAACTGTGATGTTTTGGGTTAGGCTTCCATATATTTACATAATGATTCTCTCTGAGAGCCAGAGGAAAGCCAATGGACCGTCTACATAAAAAAGCATTGAGGGAAGGGTTGAGATTGATAATGGGAATTGCCTCCAAAACTTTATCCAGGAGGTTTAGAGTGTTTTCCTAAATCTTCACCAAAGAATTAAGCAGTTTATCAGCCGACTCTCTGGCGCAAGCACTCCATCACCAAGAATTTGCAGAGAGCAACTCAGGGAGGACATGAAGCAACTCCCATCCCCACAGCAGAGCAACCAGGGATCTGGCAGTGCGAGGTCTGGTGGGAATGGCATCCCGGCCATTTGAAGACAGGCAATGCATAGTCACATGTTTTATAAACATCAGTAGCTCACAACCGTGCGGGGGAGAGGGGGGTGGGGTGGAGAAATGGGAACTGTGTCAGTAGTTTGTAATTTGCAGTTTGCTCTTCCAAGTCAATGGTAAAAAAGAAATGACACTCCCTCCCTCACAGCCCATAGTTTTATAGAGCAGTTCTGGTTTGACAGAGCTTAAACTCAGTACGGGTGTTTTAGAAAAAATTGAAAGGGCAGCTATCTTCTCATGTCCCTTAAACACTGTTCTGCTGAGAAACAACTATTCTAAGTGATGCCACTTGCCAGACAGGGAATAGCATTAAGAATGCATACTCTCAGAAATGGAAAGTTATTTAGACTGTTTATATATAGCAAAATAAATTACAGAAATATTATCCCAAAGCCTAGTGCTAGAAGGTTGGAGCTAATAGGAAATAAATGTTTGTCCCTAAGCCAGCCATTTAACTGGGCAAAAATTATTCCTATTGTAAGCAGTAAAAATTAGAAGTTATTTTGATAAGCAGTACAAAATTGATATTTAATGCAGAAGGTTTCTTAAAAGGCTAATACTACAAGGAATTTTAAAGGTATCTGTGTTGTTCCATTTACAAGAACATTCAAAATAAAAGTGAAAGTCTCCCAAAAAGTGAAAGATGTTATCTTTGCTAAAGACCCTATTTTTAACAACTTCATTAGTCAACTAATCTATAAATTTTCAGAAAAAACATTTAGCCAACAAAGAACAAATGCTGAACCTAGTAGAAAAGATACCATTTATTCATTTATTCAGTTTGCAGTTAAGTAGAAATCTCCATTCAGCTGTGACATAAAATTGATGCTTCTACGATTAAAGTACATTGTAAATAGTTTCTAAAGTGTTAATAAATTACTAAAACTGTTTCAGGAAATTATTAATCAAATGTTATAGCCTGTTACTGAGTCCAGTGATGTAATGAGCCATTTGCAATCAACTACAGCATCTGAAATTAATGTGCTTGGGACAATATACAGAATTTATTTCTCCTGCATATAATGAGTTTCTCACAGTTACTTATCAACCTTTTGCATAGTAATTACCAAAGCAGTACTTGTACTGAACATTTCTGGTCCTCTGTGGGACAAAGTAGGGAATAACTACAAGAGTCACTCATAATTGAAAGGGCAAAAAAGCCCATAGCTCTCTCCCATTATTGTCTACCAGTGTGGAGTGACCAAGATTTGAGGAAGAGTTTATCAATGTCTTATTGTGTAGAGATGCAAAAAGTCACTCCGTGAGCCTCCTCGTCTGCAAGCAGCAGCTTTGGGCAGAGTAAGGAGGGTCCAGACAAGCATACAGATGTAACTGCTGCTGAAAACAGAATACTTAGAACTAGATTTTGCCTGTATGTGTCAGCCGCACAAAGCATCCTTGTACTTCCCTCCTTTCTGTAGTGTAAGATGGCCATTATGGCTGTGCTATATTCATTCACCTTTAGCTTCCATAGATTTTTTAAGTTGATGGAAAAACCAAAATCCCCTACTTCCTTATGTTTCTCATTTGTTGATTCTTTTTTGCACAACTCACATTTTACTGCTGGTGTTCACATAAGGGAACAAAGGCAAGAGGAGGAAAATCATACACAGAATCATAGAATAGCCTGGATTTGAAGGCCCCTTAAAGATCATCTGGTTCCAACACCCTGTCATTTGCAGAGACACCTTCCACTAGAAAAAGTTGCTAAAACCTCTATCCAACCTCACCTTGAACACTTCAGGGCATCCATAACTTCTGTTCCAGTGCCACAGCATTGTCACAGTAAAGAATTTTTCTTCTAATATCTAGTCTAAACCTACTCTCTCTCATTTTGAAGCCATTCCCCCTTGTCCTATCACTATCGCAAAAGTATCTCTCCATGTTTCTTGTAGGCTCCCTTCAGGTACTGGAAGGCCTCAATACATTGCCATATAACATGATACCAATGTGATAGTATAATCTAATACAATTGCTGACAACCCATAAATACAAACCAAATACTCAACCTGTGAATTCCTCTACCCACTTTGTGTGCTCACACACAGTATACTGCACATCAGGATTCTAGCTGAAATGTGGCACATGCCTTGTGTCGCTACAATCACCTTTCAGCTCCCTCAGCTGAAGATTTCAACACCAAACAAATCACAGCTCAAACTGGAAACGCAGACTGGAAAAAAATGTGCTGGAAAAAGGAATACATTTTGGGAAAATATTACCAGTTTTTCCTCTTCAGTCTGAGCTGAAGAATACCTGTGGCTTTGAAAATGTAACAAACCATAATAACGCAAGACAACAAATAAAGAGGGAGGCAATCCAATGTTTGTAGTCAACATGCATCTGCCTTCTCTGCATATACTTGCAAGTTCTCCTATTGATCTGGGCAGGCATTAAAAAGCATATAAAACCAAATAGAAAAAGTGGAAGCATATGATACTGTGATGCAATGCTGTTACTGCAAATGGTTGTCTTGAACAGAGGAATGAGTAAGTAAAACCATTAGAAAAAGTATGCATTGATATATGCCTTCCTGCAGATACTGTATCAATTATAACATACTCTTTTAAGAATTCATAATGTCTCTATTCCATACACAAAACTACAGATGCATATTACAACTAATGTTACAATAGAAGATACCTAAAAGAATACAGCTAACTGGTAAATACAATACCTCATGTCTGCATTCTAATAATTTGTATCTAAATGTATATAAAAATATTTTATAAAACCACCATAGAACAATTGCATAAAAATTCTCTGAGTGATTGCAGCTGAAGGATTTTCTCTCTGAAAGGCAGATCTGTGTCATTACTGAATGTACTAAGTATATATGTTATACAAAAGATCATCTATGAGATCCACTGGAGAAGAAAGTGAAGGAGAAGCCATGATGTAGTTCATTTTGAATATGAGCAGATGAAACCTGCTATGCTCAATGGGTGGGCATCACACTTCACTCTGTTCACTGAACTTGCTGTAATTCTAAATTGAGAGAAACGGAAAAAAAAAAGTATTATAATGTTTTCCTAGAATACAACGTAAAAGTAGGAGATGAAGTAGAGCTAGCTTGAAAATGCCACCATTATAAAAACCAATATTTCAAAAAGTTGTTTATGATTAACTGCATAAATTAATAGGCAAGTATCTTATCAATTTATAAACATGAAAATGAGAATGACACAACATTTTCATTGAAGCATGTAAATAAGAACATCTTTGCATTTCTGAACAGCAGCAGAGATGAAAATGAACCACAGAGCCCTCTTACTTCTACCTTTCTGACAGTGGAAGACTATTTCCTGCTATATGGGGAAGCTGAAATGTAAATCGGAACAAATCACTTTCTGTCAGTCTCCAACTCTTTCCTCGAATTTTTTTCTATCCTATTCTGCCTATTCCATCATGTTAACACTCAAAAGGTCCTACTGACCTCAGCACCTTAAAAAGGCACAGGAGGAGTGGGTAGCTACAATGTGGTGCTGCTATTGCAGTCACCCTACCTTTTTACTCCTGTCCACCTTCCCTTCAGATGTTTCATTGCATCTGAAAATCCCTGAAGCACATACTGTGAATACTCTGAAGAAGCATTGGCAGTGTATATACACTGTTTATAAGTACATTTAAAATTTGAGGCTGCATGCAAGTCTTTCAGACTAAACTGCTAAGCCACTATGCAGAGGTTTGATTTGCCTAGCAGCTCTGATAGAAACAAGCAATCAGTTCCTTAAAAAGTGGACTTTGAGTTTTAACTCCCCCTTTTCATTATGAACATTTCATTATGAACATCTATCCATATCCCACTTCCATAAAATGGGAATGCTAGTACATAACTATCTTACAAGAATGTTAGGAAAGTTAATAATGTCAATAAAAAATGCAGACATTTTATAACACAACAATCATTCCAATTCATCTAATCAGATCCAGACAAAATATACAATTGTCAACCCCATTATTTTTGCCCTGCAGTTACTATTCCCACAATTTTTTTTTTTTTTTTTTTTGTAGGACAACATAATGAAAAATGTTGAAAAGTGCTGAAGAGAACATGTTTTTCTGGTCAATTCACTGGACCAACTGTGCCAACTCACCTTAATCTGGATAATGGAAAGTGGTTTTGTCCATAGACAAGCCTGATTTAATTAGTAAAATACAAAGTGAAGAAAAAAAGACAAATGACTAAACCACAGACCATGATGAGTTTAATGTCTCTTAGAGAGGGCTCTGAGCCAAGCTCTAGCCATGTTTGAATCATAAATAAAACCACGGGGAAGCACACTGCTTTTAATGCACACTCACTTACACTGCCACGACAGTGGAAAAGGATCACATAGTTCAAGAGGATTTACCATCCAGGTTTACAATCTTTTTAAAAAAGAACGCAAGAATCATTAAGAAATTAAATAGATCCTCAAGCCTCCCTTCTCCCTCTAGCTCTCTCTTCCACCTCGTGCAATTCCCTTCTTTCCACCAGTGAGCCAACAGAGCATGGCACAGTGCAGGGCAGAGACCAGATTTCTAACTCAAACCAAACGAGCTGGGGATCCAGAACCATTTCAGTCAGACCAGTGCTGTGGTGTGTGAAGCGGCTTCAAGCACCCCAGACTGAGAAACAGGAGTGTAGTTTCAGTAATGCAGAGCTGTGTGTGAGTTAATTTGTCTCACCGAGAGGCTGTGGTAGGTGTTTCTAGACTACATAAATCTTTCCAATGGAGAGTGAGCCTGGATTAAAGCACTATGACGCATTGCCTCTGGATCTATCATAGAAGATCGAGAAGTTGTTGCAAAAGGAGATATGGTGATGGGAAGAGAGTGCTAGCAGCAAAAAAAAAAAGGAAAACTGCATTCCTCAGACTGAGGACCAGTTGTAGATTCCAGACAGATAAAAGATTTCTACCTATAAGGTTCACTGGGTAAATAAGACTTTCCTAGATTTTAACAAATTGCTGTGAACATCCAAGAAGCCCTCCAGGCTTCACCTACTTCTGCTTGTAAGCCTTACCCTGTGAATCTGAATGGCATCAATTGCTGAAGAAATAGATTCAAAAAATACAGGATTTTCAGAGTCAAGATTTCCACCATACTGCATTGCTTTTATCAAGGAAGCTGCAATAAAACAAACAGATGAGCACTGAGAAGGTAGTGAAGATATATAAACGGTCATGTTGCAATTTTTACTGTAAGCTGATACTTGCCTTTGCAGTGTGCTAGCAACACATCGATGTATCTGTTTTTACAGTCCATGTAAATCTATGTTTGAAAAGAAGAAATTTTTTAAAAACTGGTTTAAATACCAACAGAGAAGTGCTGCTGCAGCAGCTGTACTGCCAGCAGCCACCAGAGCGAGCCCTTCTATAATGCAAACATCACCAAGCCACATTTATTTCCTACCACCTCTTTTCAGTACTCTAAAGCTCTGCTGAGAACTAAAACTGAATTTGATTAATAATTTTGAAATTTCTGACAGCAATTTTTAGGGGTATTATTTCCAGTTCTCTTTTTTCAGCTTGTTTTGCCATGTTCTTTCCATATGCTTACTACCAATCCACACAGACAGGAATCAGACCTAGGAAACAGACTTTTATCAAAAAAACACCATAACTATCATGCTGGATTCAACAATAAGTTGTTCCTTATTCTTTCTTTGAAAGTGTTCAACTCCCCAGAGACAAAATATTAATAAGAGAGAAAACAAAACAAACAAACAAACACACACCTGCCCCCCCCCAAAAAAAAAGTTCCAAACAAACAAAAAAAGTGAAAATAACTCTAAAACCAGAGTAAAGAATTTTTCTGCCGAATGGGGAATATCCAAAGCAGTTACTGCTTCAAAAATTGTTTAAATAATCCATGTGAAATAGGAAAATTCTGAGAGAAGAGATTCAGTGAGAACCCCATCAGAATATTCTATTTTTAAAATAAAGCAAAAATCTTACTCAGTTCAAAAACGCACCATCTCTGACATCAGTGATGATATTTTGGGAAGGCATGTAACAACAAGGACTTGTTGAGTGTGGTCCTCTTTCTAGGAGGAGGAGTAACTTGGTTTTGGGCCAACCGTTTATCCAGAATCTGTACTACCAACCTTTGCACTTCACAGTCCACACTAAACTTACCTCTCACAAATTTGCCAAACACTTCTTTGACGTAATTTTTAATTTGGAGACCTTTTGAAAATCATTTTCTCAATTTTTAAAAATTAATATTGTATTGAATGCCCTGTATTTCAAAGGGATAGATAATTAAGAGTCACTCCCACTAACCTTATTTTTCCAGTTTTCTTTCTTATTATGCATGTAGTTTTAATTTAAAATCTTTTAAGGCAATACTTACTTCACTGTCCAATCACTGCAGTAAATTGAGAAAATTGTTAGGGCGGGAAGAGGCCTGGGCTACGACCCAAGTGCAAGTTGTCTATCTTAATCAGAAAAATTATGCAAATGAAACCTTCTATACCCACTTAACTCTGAACTCACTACACAACTTTTGACCTCCAGATGTGATGGAAATGTAAGAAACAGTTTTTGAACATAATTTTTTATCCACCATATAGAACTCCTTACAGACTCATAGAATTGTTTAGGTTGGAAAAGACCTTTAAGGTTATCAAGTCCAAGCATTAACTTGGCATTGCCAAGTCCACCACTAACCCATGGCTGGTCTTTGCAGCCACTCTGCCCCAGCCTGTGGCACTGCCTGGGGTTGTTGTGACCCAAGTGCAGGACCGAACACTTTGCCTTGCTGAACCTCCCACCACTGGCCTTGGCCCATGGATCCAACCTGTCCAGACCCCTCTGCAGAGCCTCCCTGCCCTCCAGCAGATCAACACTCCACCCCAGCTTGGTCTCATCTGCAAACTGACTAAGGGTACACTCGATCCCCTTGTCCAAATCATCAACAAAGATATTAAACAAGACTGGCCCCAAGGGAACACCAATTGTGGCCAACCACTGGATTTAGTTCCATTCACCACAGTAAGCAGTGACTGCTGGGTTAGGTCTTCTGGGAGCATCTTGGAACTCCTGCCATGCCTGAACCCAGTCTGCAAGATATGTTGCCCACAGGAGAAAGGATGGAGATCTTGTTCTGACCACTGGCTTAGCAGACAGTAGAATATACAGATAAAATCACAGAATTAAAGCTGAAATTTTAAAGCGACAAATTTACATGTCTCTATAACTCACATGGCAGGGTCAAATATTACCTAAACAAACTTAGAAAAAAAAAGAAAAGGAAAAGTTTCAAAACTCCTGTTCATTACATATAGATATGTACATTTTTACTGTTATCCAAAATATTTAGAAATATTTTAATGCAATTTTATATATAAACACAGTACAACTTAATACTAAGTCTGTGTTCGTCTTTTCTATGGGTGAAATATTTATCCACTGATGTAGGTAGAGTGACTAGTAGTTGGTCCCAGTAACTCATATGTATAATTATAACATATACAGAATGTTTCCAATGTCATGAATACCTGGAGAAGCACTGAGACTCCAGTGTAGTCAAAGAAATTCAGTCCACTGCAGTCTAATATCAAAACACGTCGCTCACTGTGACATGACTGCACCAACTCCCCTACACATTTGATAAATGAAAAACTTTAATTAAAAGGAGAATACTCAAGAAATGGGTATAAAATAGTGATAGCTCAACAAAATAATCCCAAACTATCACAATAAATTTTTTATTGTTACGTGCTGGGGTATCAGGCAAGCTAATACCATATTTTTAAAGAACAAATGAAGAATCTTTAGGGCAATGGGAAGAAGTGATGGCAGACAGAACATATTAATGGAGATATTTTAGGCAGCAATAGTGTCTCAAGAATTAAGCAACTATTTCTTCAAATTTGAATTTCTCACTGAGTCATCTTGGCTACTTTGGAAGATTTTTCTTTCAAGTTCTGGTATGACACTGATTTCCATAGTTCTTAAACATCTGCCTATGGCTTAACTTCATATTCGGCCATAAGGAAGAAATATATCTAAAGTGGAGTATTTAATTTTCCTAAGGGTTTACTGTGCTGGTTTTTGCTTGGTTAATTTTTTAATACACAATGACATGTTGATGCTGGAGAAGAAAATTATGTTGGTAAGATTTGCAAAGTTCTTGTTCTTCAGCCTCAGCCATCTTGCGTTTAATCTAAACATACTCTCTTCTAAATGCATCCTGAACTAGCACATAGATAAATGATTCCTGGCTTTCATAAAGGGAAAACTAGAAAATAATGCAGATCTTTATTTACATTGTTCTGTGAACAAATGTTTGTTATCATAATACACGCAACTGAAGAAAAAAAAGCAAAATATGAAGGAAGAGAATTCTGATTGTAAAGATGAGTTAAGCTTAATGGCTTTGACAGAGCAGAGGTAAAGATTTTAAACTATTGAGGGGACTTGGAATTTCCCCATGATGCAAATTTATAATGGTAGTAATTTCTTTCTGACAAAAGTTTGAGAGCCAAAGACTTTTGAACTTGCATCTCCAGACATTTACTGTCTTTGTACTGTCCAACATACATTAATAGATACATACAAACAAAAGCACTGAATATTAAAGGGAACCTCATGAAAATTACTTTGATAGAAATCCAGAAAGGGTTTATGTGGTCTCTCAGGCTCAGTGTAATTATTCCCTGCTGCATCCTGAATTGCAGTAAGGCTGCCTGGCCTCTAAATGGAGGGATAGGTAAAGACCTACACCCTCTTTGGATCAGTGGCATGAGCAAGAACAGCCATTTCATTTGGTGCTGATACAGACAGTATTACCCAAAGGGAGAAAGGAAAGATTCTGACAAAGACATCAATTTCCATGCTTTCCTGGACAACTGCCATAAGGCTTAAGGATTGTGTCCTCAGGTACCCCTCTTTCTTGAAAATTTAAGCTCAGCATTTTGCTTTTCTCTTTAAAGAGATTTTTCTTTTTTCTCTGTTTGTTGTTTTAAAGACCCCATGAAGAATCACCATAGACTGGTTGGTACAAGTAACAACAGCTTCAGCTTTCAGAAAAGAGGTCTTGTGCTTTCTGTCACAGTATGAGAAATCACTTAATCTTCAAGATGACTGAAGTATGTACTGGTAAGATCTCAAATATAGTATTTTACAGTATAGTCAATAAAATACAATATACAAAATACAAAGCACTCTGAAAGTGACACAGTCATCCCCAAGTTAACTAAACACTGTAGTACCATAAAAATGTCCCGAGTCTAGTTAACAAGCACAAACATTCAGACAACAGCCTCCAAATCAGATTTTCTACTGCAGCCTTAATGCTTATAAGTGTTTTAAATAAACACTGTTTTAATTCTATCCACAATGAAGTCATCTGTATAAAGTATCTACTGCTAAAGGTTGCTGCAGCTCTCCCATGGGAATGTATGTGCTCTGGTTTGATTTAAGTGCTACAAAATGTGGAAAGAGTAAGCTTAATCCTTAATAGAAAGAAAACCTCTAGGGTATCTTATTATATGTTGTATTGATATACTGTATAATATTGGTGGTTATCACGTCACTAACAATTCAATTGACATTTTCTGGGATTTTCTCCTATGTTGCTTTAAAGATCACAAAGATTTAGCATGGTTCTCAACTTACTTTTACTTTTTCATACTAATATTCAACTCCGTGCATGTAAAAAAACCCAAGACCACAGCTTAGCAAAGCAGTCTCTTCAGCCTGGTCTGAAGATCGGTCCAGGCAACAATATGGGAAGTGTTTCCCCCACTATGTACCTGTCTCTTTACACACACACACACTCATTCCAGTGCAATAAGCAGGGACACAGAATCAGAGAATGGTTTGGGTTGGATGGGACCTTAAATTATCTGGTTCCAACCCCTGCGTGATGGGCAATGAGACTTCCACTAGAACCTTCTACTCCTGTAGAAAAAGCATTTTCAAGGGGTTCCCTGCTTTTGAAATTTTAAAAAGACAAAAACAGAATGAAAAACAGGAGTTATTAGGCCAAGGTTAACACAGTTTAACACTGTTTAGCATTCATGCTTCATTGAATGTTTGGTCTAACTGAAAATATTTATTTCCACAAACTTGTGTGCACCTAGAAATATATAGAAAAATGTGGAGCTATTTTGCACACTTACATCCATCTTGGTTTTAACACCGTTTGTAGATAATAAACTCACCATGGCAACTTCCATTGGAAAATGAACAGAGTAATGTGTTCTGCTCACACTGAAATGAAAGCAACAAATGATTAACACACCAAGGAAAACCAGTCCATTGCACAGTAACAAGAGAAAATCAATGCAATACATAAGAATTCTGTTTCTCAGGATCAAAGTTAACTTACTCTTTCCAAAATCCTATGCAACAGTCATTGGATATATGATATATAGTGTTTTCTGGTATAACTTTAGAAGAATACTGAGATACATACTCAAACTGATATTTTGCATTTCTTTTTAGCTGACTCAACCTCTGTTAAGTTTAGATTCACTAGAAAGCATTTTTTGGACACAATGCTTTTGAGGAAGTGGGGAATGGTTAAGAAGAGATCAAATGGTGGGAAAGATGTTCTTGACAAGAAAAATGCTTGACAGTGATTTAATAAGATTAATTTTTGATTAATTTTCTACTTGCTGCAATCTCATCTGCTATGCTAATATTTTAGTAAGAACACTTTTGACGTGTAAATTTATTAAAGAATTCCATTTATCTGGACAATTTTTTAATTATTATTTCAATATGCAAGTCCTCAGTAGAAACATGAGTTAAAACCAGAATCAGAGCACAAACAAAATTGAAACTGCATTTTTTTCACACCCATTATGTGCTACAGAAAGATATTATTCATAAAAAAAAAATTTAAACAAGCACAGTATTTCAGGCAGCTGTACTGCTGAGAAGAGACAAAGGATAAAATCCCCTTTATAAATAAAGTATAAATTAACTTATTAAATTAACTTATTAAATTGACTCAAATTAATTCCATGCAAATCCTAAATAATTTCTCTCTGTTTGGAAGCTTTTTATCATACTAATCCAAATCAGTCAGCCTAGCAAAACCAAGGGAAAAAAGCAGCACATTTTCTGAGCTGAATTTCCCCCCATCTGAGTGCATATGGGTAGCACAACTCTTTGTCAAGGGACAGCAGAGGTGGTAGACACATGTTGCTGTCTTAACAACCCAGCTAAGACACAGTTGGGGTTTCCTCAGCACAAGTTCCCAAACTGGATGAAATTGTCTACAGGAAGCATTATATCATATTGGAATGTCTTCATGGTACTGATAGAAAAATGATAATTGATCTTTTTCCCTTTTAGGAAGTGTTACAGGAAGTTTCAGTGGTTATATGCAGGTGAACTTGGAAAATACTATACTTACAGGGATATTCTCCAAAAACATGATATACATAATTTGTATACTGTTATTTTCTCTAATACAATCAGTGCAACAGAAGAAAAATAAACAATACTGTAGAGAAAAAAAGTAGCCACTTTCTTCCTAATTATCCCCAAATTATTTATAGTTAGAAATGAAATGTCCATCTCTCATGGACTTATCTCCAGAAAGAAAAAAATCACATTTTATTCAAGCATATTTGAGTAGCTACTCATTGTCTTTCTAAAATCCTAGCCTTATATCAGCTGAGGTTATGCAAGTTCTAGAAATTTTGGAGTTTTGGATCAGTTCTTTAATGCCCCTTACAGGATTACATAAAGGAATAGAAGAGATACTATTTTCAAGTAATAATACAAAAATAGCTGATATTGAATCTGATTAGGATTATCTTTATTCTAAATTAATAATTTCTAATGTTACTTTATTATACCTGTTTCAGTATGTGCTTGCATTCTCTAAGAAACGCAAGGAAAGCAAACATGATCTTCAACTCAGTCACGGTGATTACTGGAAGTGTAAAGCACATCCCACCTTATTTACAATATCACCTACCTGGCTGTTCATGCCATCTTTCTGGATTATCTTCAACAGGTCAGCGTGAAATTTTCTGGCATTCAAAAAGACTAATGGGCTGTTGACTGAAACTATTTTTACCTGTTTTAGTGATTCCTGGAGAATGAAATAAACATAATGCTGAAAAGTTCATCTTGGATTTGGAGAACAAGCCCCACACCCATTTCTTTTAAAAACCTGAAAATACCTGTAAATTAACCTAGGAGGAGCTTTGGATTGTGAGAATGATTTAACAGATAATTCTGTTGATCAGCCTTCACACAAAACTGAAGTAAGAATGGAAACACATGCAATATATAATGAAAATTATCTGTAATATTACTTAGCATGAAAAAAGCATACACATTATGAGGCATAATACTAAGAACTATTAGCTAACAATTATAATAGCGCTATTTCACTTGGTATGATCCCCAAACGTAGGCAAGGTAACATTTGCAGACAGGGAATATATTT
Organism: Toxostoma redivivum; assembly: GCA_013397375.1. Taxonomy (NCBI): domain Eukaryota; kingdom Metazoa; phylum Chordata; class Aves; order Passeriformes; family Mimidae; genus Toxostoma; species Toxostoma redivivum. The sequence continues at coordinate 272,894 of VXBI01001812.1, read as the reverse complement.
TATTAGACAAACACATCTTGAAAAAAGATTTAGGATTTAGGGCAAACATTGCAGGTGGTTTGGGGAAAGATGAAAGTCTTCATCTTGGTCATCTGAAGATTACCTTAGTTCTCCATGTTCTAGATGAACTTACTTCTCGGATGAACTTAGCTTGTTCTCCATGAAAATATTTAGTGGATCTAGATCAACCTTGAGTGGCACATTTAAAACTTTACCAACACATTTCTACAACCAATATAATAATCTACACGAGAACTCTTTGTCACCCTTGAGCCTGTCTCTGCACTTCACTGAATAAGCTACAGCCAGTTTACCATACCTTCAGTCAGACTGTGTAGCTCAAAATATAAATGTTACACAGCTGAAAAATTTTGCAAGGACACCAGAAACCCTCAGGTATAAGTGGAAGACAGTTTGCACAAAACAGGTGCTTTTTCTCTCACTTTCAAGATTTATAAAACACCTTCAAAAGCCAGTAAGAAAATTAATATTTATATATAAATATATTGGACAGCAGCAAGACATGCTTAAAGACTGGTTTTGTAGGAGGTAGAATTAAGTTAATTCTACTGAACTCCCAATTTTCCACAGGTTGTGTGACAATGGAAGTAAAAATCAAGAATTTGCAAGAGAATATAGGTCAAAAAAGACTCTCCCTAACAAAATTCATGTAACAAGGTCACAGTCAAATACAAGTATCTGGAGCTATCACAGACCATTTTTTAAATAGCTAAAAATTGTTTGGGATTGCACTGAAGATATGCAGTGTTCCCAACAGACTTTCAAGCAAAACAGGAATGGAAATCTTCACCACAACCCACATAAACTTATTGCAGACTGCTGTTCAGACTTCTGGGAATGACATGATCTCTCAGACACCACCACAGTGACCATGAAATAAAGGAAACATTTCGAACATCCCCAGCTGAGGCAAAGAACCCCAGACCATGTGTAGGGACTTTGCGCAATTTACGTATGAATGTGATTGCAGTAAATACCACATCACCAACATGCCTCAGTCAGACAAGTGGCAAAGCTCAACTGGCAATTAAAATGTCTCGGTTTGTATGGAATAGAGCTCTAAAATAAGAGCAAAGCAGAAGATGGTATATGCTTGAATGGAGAAATTCTCTGACATCCCACAGATTCCCACAGAAATGGTGCTATACACAGCTTGGTATGGAGACAAGTGGACAAGTGCCACGGCAAAGTAGAAGATAAAAGCTAAGGAAAAAAGGAAGACTGACATGCAAAGGTCAAATTCTGTGGTGATCAAGCTTCCATGAGTACAAGGTACAAAACTTGAAAGGCTCAAATCATAAGGACAGACCAAACAGATGGCAGATTTAGGTATAATTTTTGTGCAGAATGGACAAAGTCAACTGTGTCTGAATTTGACCAGCCAGCTATTCCTGGCTCTGTTTTGATTCTTTGTTAACAAGAACTGTTCAGAGAAAAACGAACTTATTCTTCTTTGTTGTGTCCTTGCCTAGAAAGCAGGAGATTTATCTGCCGTGTGTGTCCCTGCCACCACGTGGAAGGCCCGGGCGATTGCCCTGCACGCTCTCCACGTCGCTGGCTCTGAGCGGGTACGAGCGCAGTGCCAGGGAACGCCTCGGATGAAATGTGTTTCACATAAGCTTCTAAATACCCTTTGATTTTTTCCACATTAAAGTATCTTTTCTCGTATTGATGAAATAACCCCTATAAATCCACAGACCTTAATGGCAGGGTAGATCATTAAGCTTGCATATTTTCATGTTGAAAAGTCCTGTTGTTTATGTATAATCTGTTATTTACCAGGGAAACTTGGATCAGTCTAGCATTCATACATTAAAAATTACCCTAAATGCCTGCTGCAACCCAGTGACTCTAAATTCAATTAAAGGCATATTTTCCTTCTTTGTTTTGTGTAATAAGCTCTCGAGCAATTTGCTTCTCTAACATAATGTTATTTTCCCCACTGTCTGCAGACACTAGTTTGTTATTACTAGGTTACTGGCATTAATCTTAGTGAATTAGGGGGGGAAAAAGCAGGGGAGCAGAAAGCTTAAAAAAAAAGTATAGGCATTTGTACAAAGTGCTTCATGAACTGATATGAAAAATAGCAGGCAAATCAAAATTTGGTTACCCATCTCTGACAAAGTTAATCCAACATTTTTTTTTTATTAAAAGTGATATAGTAATTGACAGCTGGTCCAGCCACAACAACAGTGTTTTTAATTCACATTTCAGAGTCCTCCCCATTCTTACATACCTTTCACATTCCAATGTTGCTCAGCATGCCAAAACAGTAAATACCCTTGGGCTCTTGGAAATTCAGATTTTTAGCCCAAGATAGCTTTGATAGAAGACATTTGCCAGAAATAATAAATTCTTTAAAGGAGATCTGCTTAATGGTGAAGCAGTAACTGCTGAGCATGTGGTTTACTGATACATAAGACCCTTCATCAGCACCAGGAAAGGAAAAAGGACGCAGGAGAAACTTTTACAGTGGAGAAGGCAGGATGTCCTGGTGATGGGGCTCTGTGCTGAAAGGACACATGATTCTACTTGTCTCTTGGCTGCTGACCTACCATTTCATCTTGGAGGAGGGAGTTCACCTCTCTGGGTCATTACCCTTCTCTTCTTACCATAGACCTGAACAAAAAGCTACTTTGATGATAATTGCAATGAAAATAACCAAAATAATCTGACTGGTTGGTTTAAGTTTTTAGGAAGTCAAATTTTAAAGGCACAATCTTTGGGAGAGATTCTTCCATCCATTTCTCACATGCACAGGGTGATGAGATTCGTGAAGCAGTCTGTGACAGTTTTGTGGTGCTGCCCCTCTTGCCCAGCCTCGTGGTGTCCTCTGGGACAATCTGATCATGAGGGGTTGGTGACAGAAATGGTTTCAGAAAAGAGATTGGGGATAATGAAAATAGCAAAGAACTTTTAGGAAAAGTGATAATAATACAGAGACTATTGTGTGTTCAGATGGCCCTTGCCATTCCTGGCAAGATATTTCCTTTTTCGGAATTAGGAAACTTTGAGAAAGAGCAATTCATGACTAAAAATGACAAATAAACTAAGACAGATAAATCTAAAAGGACTTGCCCGACTTCACTTTTCACACAAGCAGCAGAACCATGAAAACATTCCAGTCTCTGATAGCCAACTAGTTTTGTTATTATGTTATCCTGGCTTTAGATTTCAAGTGATCATATCATAAAAGCATTCTCTTGACTCCCTGATTACAATCTGGTAACTAATTAGAGAAAACAAACAAATCTGAATTAGTGAAAAACACACACAAGCAGAAAGTTAAAAAAAAAATTAACTTACACAATTATCTTCTGCTTTGTATTTATATTCCACCTCCTTCATATTTTTCAAATTCATTGTCTTTGCTCTGTAATCAATATATAGAGAAAAATCTGTACAGCAAATCATTAGTAGTCTTGAGCAGAAACAAAAAAAAGCACACACCCCAAACTACAGATAGCAGTTTAAAGGTCTGGCAGTGCAATCTGTGAGTGTTTTTGTGGTTACAGACCTTATCTTTTCTGATAATCATCCTCTTAAAGAGTAAAAAGCTCATTTTAAAATTATGAGATCACTTTGAAAATATGAATAATTAAATTATCTTGTCAAGAAAATCTTAATTTTAATTTTCATCTGCTGGTCAGAGAGCTATTTTCAAGTCAAGGTAGCTCATATATAATCGATAGCTTCAAAAGTAAACAAGTTTAATTACTGCAAAATCATATTGTAAGGAGAGGGAAAATAAATACGTAAAATAGCTGTGGGTCATGAAAAACAAAGATATTTTATTTGTCATTGAAATTGACACATCTTTATATGATGAAGCAGAACATTGCACTCTAGCTATCAAAATGGGGGACTTACTGGAAAGGGCCAGTATTCGTCTGCTCTGTACACAGTGAAAAGAGAAAGCTGCTTTGGAAAGAGAGCTCAGCATAGGATCTTCTGATTCAACATGCCATTTATAAGAGCACATTTAACTGCAGAAGGCTATGGAACTATCTATCCTCTGAGACAGATGCACCAATATATATACAAGGACTATTTGCAGGTATTGGGGCCAGATAAATGAGCCTTGCAAACATCAGCTGTTCTCTCATCTTTGCATAAATGAAGCTGTAGCTGCTGCTGGTTTTAATACATTCTGATACATAACACGTAGCACACCCAGTACTCTGACATCTGAACAGAAACTTTACAATAAATAATCTATGGTATTTTCCTTGCTCCACTTCTACTAACACTTTTGCTCATGACTGCATGGCTTACTATGTTATCTTGTTAACCCTATCTGTGCCATACCAGTGTTAAGGCTGCTACCTTGTTCAATGCCTTTAGATGGTATGGACAATCATGTGCAGCTTCACTGAATAATACAGCGATCACTGGAAGAGTCTTATTTACATTAATAAGTCTGGGTTCAGGCTGAGGTCTCCACTAGATTAGGCTCTTTTGTGTTAAGATATCCATCTCTTTCTGCTGTTGGAGAACCTCTAACATCCAGGCTCAGGACAAAAATAACATGAAAACGTGCCTTTTGCTTTACTACCAGAATTTACCAAAATTTTTGTTTGCTGAGTAGCACAATGTTATCACAAAAGTACTGGTTGATTAAAGCAGAAGTTATCTCCCATCATTTTTTAACTGCCTTGAAATTTTGAACTGTTTTCATGCTGTTTCTGCAACTTATTCTATGAGAATAGAGCTTTGCACAAATGTCTAACACCATTAACTTTAACAAGCATTTAATTGAGCTGTCTATATTGTGCTTAATTTCAGTGGGATTCAATGTTCATGCAAACAACTGCATGCAAGCAGCAAGTAATTTCCAGGACTGGTGAGCTGTGAATTAATTCTGTAGCACAAATCAATCATGAACCTCAGCTATATTTCCCTTTACTCATGATCCAAAGTAGCAAATGCAATATATTAAAAAAACTGCAAACTTCTGATTTGCTCTAGTTTATTTGACCTGACATTTCTAAATCATACACAGAACTTATACTTTTTGTTAGACATTAGAATAGTTGTACAGTTATGTTTCATTAATCTATATTAGCAGTGGAATTGTCAACTACCAACTCCTGTGCAACATATTGCCTAGGATTTTATAAAGGCTCTTAGTTACTAAAGCTTGCCAGACATACTTTTCCTTAGGGAGCAAATAAATATCTAATGGAGAAAATATTATTAATCTTCCTGTTGATTTTATTACACAGATGTGTATTAATAAGAGAAATCACAAAATAATGCCATTTTATAAAATGTTTTAGAGATTCTTTAGTCTATGGCAAATGGACAGATGTGACTTTTCCTTATGAATTGTCTTATCTTGCAATTTTCTGCAACTGAAAAACCGAAGTTTAGTTGTTAAATTCAGTATACCGTATGTCTATCCTGACTGTGAAGCAATATGCAGAATTAATACATAATGAAGTGCTAGTAGAACATTTCAATAAATTGTTTCTTACCTGGGAAAGCGGAAAATCACGATTACTATAGTGCAGACAACGCCATACAACAGTCCCACATTAGCAGCAAAGCATATTGTAAATACGTAGGTACTAACCCATATGCTCTTTAGGGAGGGGAGCAAAAAGAAGGCATTAGTTTCAAATTTTATAGCAATGTGCACTTTTTGAATCTATAGAAATAAAGTTTTTTAAAGCTAAGGTAGTTTCTCAGATGTGAACATTTGGATCTTTGAATTGGTAAATACTGAAGACTGAATTAACAATTAACATAATGCCTCCCTATGGGACACAACTCATTCCAGTGCTCACAGAGGTTCCTTCCAGGGTTACTTAAAATAGCACTTGTACTTGTGCTAACAACTTAAGTCAGAATAAACTCAGTTGTTTTGGAAAAACTGTATTTTATTTTTCACATTGTAAATTCTTGTCACCTTCTTCACTGCATAGATTTTAAATCCTCTTTTCCTTTCTCATAATGGGGTGTCCTAATGAGGTCACATACAGAGAGCTTTTCTTCCACTAATCATATAAGTGGGAATTATAATTTGCAAGGAGGCTGATTAAAAGTGGCATTTATCAGAGTACAGTTGACAAAAACGACTCTATAACAAATAAAAATTACTGGGGAATTAATTCCTTCCAATGGAAATGGTGAGATTTCATATTACTTCCCCATCTTTCAATATTTGATTACTAAAACTTTGGATTAATTTTAAATACAAATTTTAAAAGTACTCAGAAGCATATCTGAAGCTAAAGTCACTTTAAAAAGAAATTTAAAAAACTTTTAAAAACTTTCACATTTCAATTTTTCCTTAATTATTTTCTTACCAGACATGATCACTTTTCTTTCCATGCTACAGTGATGTGTACAGCTAAGAGACTTGCAGATTTTACAATTAAAAGAAAAGTACAAATTACTCGATTTCTTATACCAACCTAATTGGTATAATAAAGCACATCTTTCTTTCCTTGAGGGAGCCTTAAGCAAAGCTTTATATTAAAGGTGTTAAAAAAGAATGGAAAATATTTGCACTCCTCTGGATATACTGATCACCACAGGTGCCCATTTCAAGAATCACACTGCTCTTGTTCATGTTTGCAGTGTAACAGATCACATTACAATGGCACAATCAGTGTTAAGATTATCCCTTCTGATACTTTCATTTAACTCACAAAAGGCAGAGACAATAGAATACTTTCAGCCCAACCACAGGAATTTTGCTTGAGCAGATTTCAGAACTGTTATTTTATGAATTCTAAAATGTAAGTCATACCATACTAACTTGTGCTTCACAGAGGACAGAGTATTATCATGACTTTGTTGAGAAACCTTTTCCTCCCTCATCCTTAAGATTCCTAACTACTGCAAAAGACTTTTCAGTTTCTTCAACAGGAGGGCTGCTAGGTAAGGAGGTAGTTCATCCTCTGAAACTGTCCTCAATCACTAGTTGTATTTTGACATGACATCTTATACAAATTGTTGTGCAATATATTTGCAAAGACCACCTTTATGAGCAAAAGATATTGATTAATGAAAAGGAAAGTAACGCTAATATTTATAAATCCAATATACAATTATAGAGAAGCTCACCTGGACACATCCATTGTTAGCCAAAAGACTAACAGAACTACTAAAAACCTGAAAATCAGTGAGATCAAGAATTAGACTATCTTAATAAGGCTGAACCCTGACAACACCTGAATCCACTCCAGTGCAATCCAGTTCAGCTGCAGACCTGAACCTCATCACATCTAAATCGTTGCTGCAGACCTGCAAAATTCTTATGTCTCAGAAGAAAACAGAAAGCATTAAAACGCAATACAAAGTCTACATAGGAAGAATGTCAGAAATGTTTAAGTCTTGCTGACTACTGAGAAAGCTAGTTAAGTGCCTCTCCAGCAGCCTAGTATCTTACATCTTAACTGTAATCAGACACTGTCATTGTTGTAGAGGCTGAGCCAAAACAATCATATTCTCATTAGTCAATCACCCTTTCAGTGCTTTGTATTGGCCTGGAATCAGTTCTTCTTTAATTAGGGTAGCATCAAACTTGTAGAAAGATGTTGATCTGATAGACTTTTTCTTTTTTTT